>JASCZW010013035.1:0-26744 GCA_034211315.2 Aedes japonicus
GAAACACCTTCCAGTATGGCCTGTGCTAGAATTACATCTGACATATCTTGCTTCTCCATTCCTTTTTGAGCCGTGCCATGTGAAGCTGTTTTCACAACCTTTATCACCTGAGAGGTTCACGTACAGCGGTTTTCTAAGTAAATAAAATTGATTCCAATACTCCTAAATTCTGTACTCTGTACTCAAGGTCAGCACCTCACATTTTAACAAGTTCCATGCATCAATAAGAAAACCATAGTTGACCTGAATCGGAAGTAACTTGGCGATTTTCACAACATACTTGGAGCTTTCACTGCATACAACGGATGGTGGGTTGAAGCATTGGCAATATTTTATAAACGAGTTCTGCAAACCAGACTTTTGGCGTAGGACTAAAAAAAAAACTCTTTCAAACCGTCAAGAAAAGTGGTCAGGTTTTGAGCAGAATATCTCATGTCATGTCTCAAAAGATTTTCACCAATTGATCGAAGTATTTCTGCGCATCTATTTCAATAGAGAACAATGTTGATTTTGGACCACATACTATTGAAAAGTTCATAAATTTTAAGCCTTGCTCAAATAGTATTTCAACTAAATCAGCCTGAAGGGGTTATATATGACCCAAAAGGAAAATGGGTGTATAAAATCACACAGACTGAATAAAAGTGTACACTGTCTTCGGCAATTTTGTTTTCCATATTTTTTTCTATTTAGAAAATATTAAAAAAATGAGTTTATAACATAATTGACGACCTGGCATCCTGAATATGAAGAAGTTCAGGAAGAAAAAATAAATGCCTTATATATAGGGCAAGGCGTTGTTTGAGAATATTGTACATACGCAAACTGATTATTAAATACGCGTTGATAAACGTTAAATATTTTTGTATCTTTTTGAAAGGTTCTAGGACATCTAAAACGTACTTGAATTCAAAACTTTAGATCTACAGTTGTAACAATAACTTTTAGGGCTATGAAAGGTTACGATATGTATTCAAACATATTCCATGAACCTTTTGAAAGGTGGACAGTCATTATTTGATAACTTTAGGATGTTCTAGGTCATCTAAACTGTCCTTGAGTTCAGAACATAAGATCTACAGAAGTAACTATAGCTTTATGGGCCTTAGAAAGTTACGCTACGTAGTCAAACATATACAGTGCATATTTTCAAACGTAAAAAAATAACATTATGAGATAAACAGGGATGATCTAGGTCATCCAAACTGTTCTTGAATTCAGAACATATAATCTACAGTTGTAACACAAGGTGTTTAATGTGTGCAAAGGGACAATGTGTATTTAACAATAATGATTGAAAAGTGTGGTAAGCCAACATACATTAAGCGACAATCTTGGGATAGTCTAGGTACTCCAAACTGTCCTTAAGTTCATAACCGAAAATCTACAATTGTAACAGTAGTTTTTTGAGCTATATATGGTGACCATACGTATTCAAACATATTCAATGAATCTTTTGCAAGGTCAACAGTCATTATGTTATAACTTTGAGATCCTCTAGGTAATCAAAACCGTCCTGAAGTTCAAAACTTGAAATCTACAAAAGTAACAGTAGTTTTTTGGTCCATACAAAGTTACGTCACGTATTCAAGTATATTCAGTGAATATTTTCGAAACTAAAAATACACAAGAAGATGAACTTGGGATGGTCTAGTTCATCCAAATTGTCTTGGCATTCAGAACATAGGATTTACAGTTGTAACAGTAAATTTTAGTTAATACAAAGTTAGAATCAATATTCAATTTAATTAACATTCTTAAAGTCATAGAACATTATAAAGCAATATGACATGTTCTAGGACATATAAACTATCCATGAGATCAGAACATACACACTTAGAAAATTTTCAGTGTTCGGTAATTTTTACTGAACTTCAACTAAGCTGAATATCGGTAATCCATTTATCGGATTTCGGTAAAATTTGACAAGTTCCGGTAATTTTTACCGGAATACTGTAAAATTTTACCGAAATCCGGTAAATCGATTACCGAACGTTCAGCTGTTGAAAGTTACCGAATACTGTAAATTTTTCTAAGTGTGTAGGACTTAGTAACAAAAAGCTTTGCTGGGCTATGCAAAGCTACGATGTGTATTGAAACATATTCATAACATATTTTGAAGAACAACAGACATTATGAGAAAATCTTCGGATGTTTTAGGTTATCCAAACTTTTCTATATTTCAAAACTTAAAATCTACAGCTTTTTGGACTAAACCAAGTAACAACATGTACTTGACCAAATTTAGTGAGTCTCTTGAAAGGTCAACTGGTACAATAAAATATTTTGGGATTTTGAGTTCAGAATTAAGGATCTATAGTATAGTAGTTAGCCTTATAATCTATGAAAGGTTACGATATGCATTCAAACACATTCAGTGTAAGCTCACAAGTCATTATAAGATTATCTCGGGATATTCAGGTTCAATAAAACTGACCTTGAGTTTAGAACTTAAGATATTTTAGATTATACAAAGCTACGTCATTGAAAATGTTTGAATGTACTGTTACAACTGTGGATCTTAAGTTCAGAACTCCTGTGCAGTTTGGACGAACCAGCACATCTCAAAAAAACATTTCCTACTTTTTTCAATCATTTCTATATCATTGAGCACCAAATCAGTCAAAATTCACCAAATTGCTTGTATAAACTAGGCCTGAAAGGATTAATTCAAAGTGCATTGCATTGTACCATCTAAATGGTTTACATTTAGTATCGTAGTCCTACGTCATTTTTTAGACAAAATTCTTCAAAAACTATTCAAAAAACAAACAGTCAAGCAAAGTCAGAATAAACTAAATAAAATAAAGAAAACTAATAAAATTTCAATGTACGAGTTTAAATGGAACTTTGAAATTATAATGCTTTTATAAACTGGTCGAATTGTATTGTATCCCGATTTCGATCTATGATCAAATTGAGTTCACTTGACTGTCGGGATATGAACAATCAAATCTAGATTCAGAATCACTAAGTGAGTAACCGCAAATAAGTCTTTTACAATTCGTTCCCACTTTTCTCGACTATTTAGATACCAAAAGAGTATTTCGCATTTGTAAAAAAAACTGAATCTAACAAAATATTTTTTGAAAAAGTGATTATAAATCTTTTGACTTGATACTTTTCTTACTTGATGGACAGTTTATTTGGATATTTAAACGTTTTACCTGTTTTTCTCCTATCCCGTTCAATTCATCATGGGGTTACTAGGTTTATATGCATAAAAATACAAAAAATTATTAAAAAATAATGAGAGATGATGTAATATGGGACCACGTGCATCGCATTCAAGCTAATCTTGAGTGCTGTGAGCGATCAGCGCTCTGCATTTCTCGAGTTTTTTTTTTCAAACAGACGTATCTGATTTTGTAAACCAAGAGGAGAAATAATATTTAAACATACGTTTCTCAAAACTCTCAGCACCCTCACGGAAAGTAGCATCACAGCAAATGTTATTACTTGTGTTGGTTGCCCTAGTTTGCATGAAAGTACCAATATGTAACTTGTTTTCACTGGAAATAATCTACATGTCATTTGATATCAAGATACTTCTATATCACGTAATATAAGCTGTGGTGTGAACGTACTATTAGTCTATGAAAGTAGTGTGAGTTTCAAGAATTTAACGATTGAATCTTACTTCCCTCTTTGTTTACAGATACGTCTGTTTGAAAAAGTACTCGAGAGTTGACTAATTCAATTGAGGTAGAGGGGGAACAGCGTTCGCCAGGGCATATAGATTTTTTGATGTATATTTTTAGACTTTTTATAGTGTGGCCAGATCGCTTAATTTGGTTGACTATTGTACAATAGGTACAAGCGATTTGTTCTAAACTTTTTACAATTGGAGGTGCAAAAATAGTGACTTTAGTGACCATTTTCCGAAAAATAGTGACTTTAGTGGGTTTTGGATGCAAATAGTGACTTTTTAGTGACTAGACTCAAAATAGTGACCAAGTCACTAAAAAGTGACCTGCTACCAGCCCTGCCATTACTAACAGTTTATGAATAGAGTATCTTCTCCTCACCCATTAGGACATCCTCATGTAAGATAGAAGGCTTTTTTGACTCAATCTTGCTGTTGGAATGAGATCCAACATCTTACGTAGATCACTTGGATATTTCATAATTTTTCCTTTTTATGCTGGTTGAATAATTAAATTTTTATATTTATTTTAGCGAAAACTACGCAACAAAAGCAAAACACGTCAGCTGCAAAGGACGGCTTTCTGCGATCGCTCGTATTTCATTAAAATTAAAAATGCATTAAAATTCGTAACATTTAGTAAATACTCAAGCTTCTTAGTCAAATTCTTAGTCAATTTCGTTCAAATATAAAAGTCGATTAAAATGTTACACATTATCAGGCCATTCTGACTGGAATTGCTCCGAATTGACTTCACACCGCAAGTTGCCAATATTACAGACGTAGCGTAGCAGGCTATACGTGTTGTATCAAATTGCTTATTATTTTCAACCGTGGAATCAGCTAATCAAGTGGTTGAATAAAACAGAGGTTTGTTAATTTAAAAGAAGTTTTGAAGTCTGAATTTAGAATTCTCCAGATGTTTAAGTGTGAGGGTGTAATATACAGGGGATAGACAAAATGATCGGGACAGGCAAATTTTTGATCAACTTTGCAGTGCTCTAACTTCATGAAATATTATCCGATTTCAATTGTCCAAGAAGCATTCGACGGGGAATTCAATGTAATTTTATGTCTCGGTAACAAAATTGGACATGGTCACCGGATACCGGAGTTGTTCTGGGTTTCCGGAGGGGCTATTTTACATTTTGACTTTGCTATGAATTTTCGTACAAGATGACGTTGTCAAACATTTTTTTTCAGTAAACACACGAAACATTTCCCAAGTGAATAAAAGGTCGATCACAGGAATCGGCCTTAAATTGACCGAGATATGACCATTTCCATGAAACAGGTTCTGATGAAGGGTCCTGGATGCGGTCAGTTCTTTATTTTACTCAAAACATGCTATGTCATAGCTTTTTTTCTTGTTTTTTTCTTGTTTTTTACCACAAAGCTTATTATAAACGAAAAGTGGATCTTTGGAAATATTGTCCCCTCCCGGAACCACCGGAACGACCCCGGGGAACCTGCAGTAGGGGCCAATTAAGATTTTACTCCAGAGCATGCCGTACAGCAGCTCTATCTTCATGATTTTTCATATATATGAATTGAATTATATGGTACACACAGAGATTATTTTACAGAAATCTGTAAAGTTTTACCGAATTCTCAACAGCTGAACGTTCGGTAATCCGATTTTACGGATTTCGGTAAAATTTTACCGTAATCCGGTAATTTTTTAACAGATATCTGTAAAATTTCACCGAAATCCGTAAAAAATGATTACCGAACGATCAGCTGTTGAGAATTCGGTAAAACTTTACAGATACCTGTAAAAAAATCCAAGTGTGTATGAAAAAATCGATGTTCACAGAAAAGAAAAGTCAGATAAGTATATTATAGGTCAAACCATTAATAATATCAATTTATCTATATTTATACATTCGTTCTACGAGAAACAAACCTTCATGTAAGTACCTTGCTTCTTCATACAAGCAGGTCTAACAATGAAAAATGGCGGTTAGGTCTGACGAAAAAGGTCTATTGTACATTCATCGAGCGATATCCTTTTCTGTTCAAATATAAGAGCTCAACATCTTTCGGGGGCTCAAAATAGCAACAGGTGTGCAATCAATAGCAATTAAAATTCCGAGAGTAATAATACACTGGAAGGATATTGACTTGATTAGAGTTAGCTCAGCATCATTTTGTTGGAAAACAACAAATTCTCCGAAAAGATATTTATCCATTGCAACAATCACGTTCTTAAAAATACGTTGGCATGTTGCTTGTGAGGCTGCCAATAATTTGTATCAATTAGCCGACCGTTCCTCGATAAGAACCTAAAATGTGATGAATATGATAATGCTATAGTAGGTCTAGTAAATAATTACTGTTTGCTTGTTTCAAACGAAAAAAACGAACCAGAAACGTCAGTTGCCAAAATCGGAAAGCGCGTCTGTTTGGGCCAACTTTCTGCGCGGTAGAGTAGTGAAACTTTTGCAATGTTGCTTCACTGCATGCTACCGGTTGCTGCATCTATCATCACAAGTCATTGCTCGTGCTGCTGCTGCTGCTGCTGCTACTATATTTGTTCGAATTCGACGGGGCAATCGATCAACAAACGCGCGCGGCAATACGGGCTTGTGTACACATCGGAAAAAAATCAACTTTCAAGATATGGTGCAGCAGCCTTTACCATCGATTACAGAAGAAACACGACGAGGGATCGCTATAATATGGCTTTGCGCAGCCTCAACAGCCGCTGCGCCGTTGTTGATCATCGTTGATCAGAGACAAGGGGAGAGTCCTTCCTAATCGCATCCGCACTCCGCACCGATGCATAATAACGCACCTAGGGTAACGGTGCCGTCATTCGTCCACTTGCAGCCAATCAGCCAAAATTGGCCCTTGTGGCGAACTTCAAGTGTTTTACCCATTGATGCAACAAACTTCCCATCTCACTTCTCTCCGATGCATGCAGCACAGCGTTTGTGTGTGTGTATCACTCACTTTATTAAACGTCACAATTGAATGAAAATTATAATTAAACTATTCATTAAGCAAAACGAGCCCGACAGCGTCAACGTCTGGTGGCTTGGCTCGGCTCGGCTTTCGTAGAGTACATGCAGTAGGGCATCGGATTGAACGTCGCGCCGCCGCCGGAGAGGTGCAGCCAAGACAATGGAAAGTTGTTTTGGAAATTGGCTTCCACTGCGCGCACGCTCCAATCCACCAAGGTTGTTCGTAATCCGAGGAAATTGGCGATTTTTTGTTCCATCTATGGCTGCGTAAGTCTCGTAAGTGCTTTGCTCAACCCGTCAGTGCGCGGCTAGAACAGGAAATTGACAATCTATTTTTGCATGTCGCTGTTGTTCTAACGGCTCCGACAACACGTAGCACACCTGCCTATAGGGCGCAATGTAGGAAGACATAAGTTTTACCGTTTGCTGCTTTTTACCGGTCAAATGTTGGACTGATTCGCGAAGGTCGTTCCGCGACTAACACACACTCTCTCACTCCCGCCCGAAGTCATCGGTGTTTCGAGACCTGCACTGTCACGCTGACTCTATCGGAGAGTTCCGCAGACGTAGACAATAACTAAGATAACAGAGCTGTCAACCGTGTTGTGTACAGAGGGCGAAACAAGGCCTGCCAAGATGTAGACTGACAAGATAGCGCGCTGCACGTACCGTACGGACGTCAGTCAGTCAGTCAGTCTCAGATACGGAGAGCTGTGTAGGGAAAAGCTTGTTTGCTTTGAAGCCGCGCGCTCGTTCGCTCTATGTATAGAGAATCAAGCTGTTATCATTTGGAAAATAGACCCTCGAAGGCGCAATTCTCCGTCTCGGGTTCTGCAGATTCCAGCTGAACAGAGCTCATTTTCCGAAAATAGAGATGCGGTTGTCGTGTTCGTTCGCTCGCTTGGTTGCTTGCTGGCTTGCTTGATTCCGCATCAGGGTTCGGTTTAATCCATATGCGTGGATGATTTATTAGATCGGTAGAGAAAGAGAAGGAAGGGAAGCGAGTCTCTGTTTAGAGAGAAGTGCATTAAACGATGAGTCGGACAAGCTTGATAAGATAAAACGCTTCAACTTGGAAAGTCTACATTAGGAAAATTAGCTGGACCACACATATCATCAAGGGTTTGGGGTTATTTTTAGCTCGATCCATAATAGGGCTATTTTAGTGGATGACTTACAGCGGTTAATGCGTTATCCAGTTCGAACCGATGTTCAAATCAAAAGTTTACCCTGGTCGAATTACGAAATGAAATCACAGTGTGCGTCCTCCTTCCATCAAACCAGGATAGTTTCTTTAAAACATAGAAAGGTTATGACAATCATGTAAACTAAAGTATCAGCCACTTCTGTTTTGCTCTACATTTCCAGTTTTATCCATTGCAACATAAATTCAAATTTAAATTGACAATTAAAGGGTGTTTCGATCAAAAATTTGGTCGACTTAAACTTGACGCATTTCTTTCATCGTGCATTAAAAAATTTGCACACCCCTCATTTTGAAGATGTGTGCGTGTAGCATCATGCCTCTATTTTGATTTTGAGAATAGCACTTAGGAAGAATAGCAACGCATCAAAATTTTGCACGTGCATGGCGAAAATCCAAACTACTCTCACGCCAACTTGGCGAAATTGTTTAATGTGGCTAAATCAACTGTTACCAACGTATTAAAAGTGTTCGGTGAACGTTTGTCGAAAGCCAGGAAAGCTGGATCGGGGGGAAATCAAAAGCCGGAGGCCACAGCGATGACAAAAAGAGTTGCCCGCTGTTTCAAGCGGTACCCCAACCTCTCCGTCCGAGATGTCGCAAAGAAGCTGGGAGTGGCTTGAAGATCAAAGTTTACATTGCGACCGGAACCATCAACCAGGAAAATAACGTGAGCGAGTGCCTACAAAAACGTCTACTGTCTTTCCTGAAGCAACATAATTGTTCCGGGAACAATGGCCATCACAAGAGATGAGGAACGCGTGGAACAAAATCCTGGCGGAGGTGAAGCGAGCGGAAGTACACACAAGACATCCCAGAATGCTGGTGCTGTTGCAGAGGTCAACGGATGGGCCGGAGGAAGTGTGCGTGCTGTTGGAAACTCAGTGGGCATTTGCGATGAAAATGACGCAGATTTGAGAAGGTTCCTGGCGAGCAGTAAAAGCAACTGAAAATCAAGTCATCGATCCAGGTTTGGACGAGAGGACGAGAGTTGGCGACTATATGTTTGAGCATCGAGAAGAACAACTACAGCCTAGTTCAGCGAGCGAATACGGCAAAAGAAGCATGGAATTGCTTGCACAAGGCGTTCCAGAATGATGGTTTGTTGGGAAGGTTTGGCCTACTGGATCGATTGACCTCGGTGAAGCTTAAAGATTGCGGTTCCATAGAGGACCACTTCGGCGAGTTGGTAAGGAATGTATCGAAAATAAGCTCAGTCCACAAACTTTCTTTTTAAATTATGTTGAAAACCGATATTTTATTCATACAAAAATTGATCCTTTATTGTACGAGGTTAAACTTGAACATAATGAAGACCGATGAAATTTAAGTTATTCCTCCACGAATTTTTCGAACTTTGATTGAATGTTCTTCATCAAGTTCCGGACAATGTGTTGCATCGCATTTTTTGGACGCTTGAGCCCAAATTTTTTGAACTCCCGCATGTTCCCAGCTGCCATTACCAGTCTTCTTGAAGACCTCTTCACGATTGCCCAGTAACGTTCGATGGGTCGAAGCTGAGGGCAATTTGGTGGATTGATATTTTTCTCAAAGAAATCTATACCCTTTTCCGCAAGCCAATTGAGAGTGGTTTTGGCATAGTGAGCCGACGCTAAATCCGGCCAAAACAGTGGAGGTGTACTATGCTTCTTATATAAAGGCAATAATCTCTTCTGGAGACACTCACATCGATAGATTTCCGCTTTTATAGTTCCGGTAGTGTAAAAAATGGTTGACTTCAAACAACAGGAACATATTGCTTGCCATACCAGTACCTTTCGACCGAATTTCTCCACTTGAATCGACCTGTCCGCATCGCTCACATCCTCCCCAACGACGGCAGTCACAGATAAAGATAAACACTGAATTTTCTGCGTTATCTAATGCACATAAAGGGAATGCTAAATTTGGCAGAACATAATGGGATATTTCATGTAAATTTAAGCCAGATAACGCCAGATAACAATACCGTTGTTTACGCCCCTTTGGCTTGGAATTACACGAGGGGAAATTTTACGCGCTTGTTAAAATTAATTATTTTTTTCTGTGTATAGTATTGTGGACCTGGTAGGGTTTTTGAGTCCTCCTTTACATAGGTCTCATCGTCCATCAAAACGCATGCATCCGGGCTGCAAAAGACGCGAATACCATTTCCGGGCCCTTGTTGCTGCTCGCTTCTTCTGTTCTGCACTTTGTTTCGAGATTTTCTGCTTCTTGTAGGTTTTCAGGTGGTTTCGCCTCTTGATACGCTGGATCATTCCGACACTCGTTCCACGTATTGACATTGATTTGTTCTTCATGATTAGAGATACCACTTTTTGCTCCAGTTTCGGGTTGGAAGAACCGGGTTTTCTGCCTCTTCCTGGTAGCTCATCCAAAGAATAGTGTTCCCCAAACTTATTAATGATGGTTTTAACATTCGCATGATGAATTCCAAACCGCTTCGCCAATTTTCGCATAGTAATACCCTTCTCACTTAGCCATGTGTCCAGAACCTTAATTTTCACTTCCTTTTCAATACGCGACATTTTGAAAACGCAGAATTTGAACCGCACAAACAAGTAAACAAAAGAAAGCTGACAGTCAAACGCACAGCATGCAGTGTTCAGGGCATAAAAAACCATCACAAATACATGCGTACAACGCAAATGTATGTGGATAGCTTATATTCGATACAATCCTTAACTACAACGAACAGCTTAAGGGAAATCGGTCTTGAGTTCAATGACCAATGTTTGGCTTCGTTACTGAGGAAAAAACTCCCAGAATATTATAACCCCATGATAATGGGACTTCAAGCCTCCGGAATTGATCTAACAGCGGACGTTGTGAAGGTTAAAATCCTACAGGATGTGACGCAGAAACCACGACAACCGAGAGGAGAGAAAAAGAATGGAGCTTGCTTCACGTGTAAGAAACTCGGACATTTTACAGCGAACTGTCCGCAGAAACAGGCCAGTTCCAAGCCAAAAGGGATAGCTCTGTGCGCTATTTTTCTGCGGGAATTGAAAAGGTGGAAACATGGTATTTCGGTTCTGCGGCAAGCTCGCATATGAAAAGAAGCGTGGAAAATTTCCAGAAGGAAGAAGACCACCTACTGTCGATCGATACAGCTAACAACCAGTCGATAAAATCCGTTGCCATGGATTTGGTGACACTTGACCTGGAGAAAGGGCCAATAATTCAACTGTTGAAGTTCATGATGTCTTGCAAGTTCCTGACCTGGCTAACAATTTGTTATCGGTGAGTAAGATTTGCAAGAAAGGGCTAACAATGGTGTTCAACGCGGAGAAGTGCGAAGTCCTGGACGATGAAGGGAACCTGATTGCATTTGGGACCGAAGTAGATGGCCTATACCGAGTGAACCAGAAGGCATCTTATAAATCGTTCGTGACGGTGGAAACTGAAATCTGGTACAAGCGACTCGGATATCTCGTGGAGGAAGCAAGATCCATGTTGAATGATGCTCGTTTGCCAAAGAAGTTTTGGGCAGAAGCTGTTTCTACGGCGGCTTATCTGGTCATCCGCAGTCCGACCAGGTCTCTGGAGTTAATTACGCCAGAAGAGGCGTGGTGGAACCGGAAGCCTAGTCTTCGTCATCTCAAGGTGTTTAGATCAAAGGCGATGTATCATACCCCGAGACAGAAGCGGAAGAAGTTCGACCCGAAGGCCTAAGAAGGTATTTTCATTGAGTATGCCGAGAATTCACTAGGATACAGGATCTACAATCCTGAAAGAAGTAGTGCTCATGCCGAGCCTGGTCCTGCGCTCCCACTGCAACAAATAAGACCAGCTGATCTGCCTCAAGGGTTGAGGCGCAGCAGTCGGGAGCGCATAATTCTAGGCATGTATTCGGAGTACAGGTGTTTTACCACAGTTAGTGGTTCAGATGTTTCTTCGCAGTTCAATGTGTCAACGGCGGTTGATCTTGGTGACCCATCAATCATGACGACATTCACCAATTCTGTTGATCCGACAACCGTTACTGAGGTGTTAGAGCGAAATGACCGCAGGCTTTGGGAAGCAGCAATGACGGAAGAGATCCAAGCACTGAAGGAAAATGAAACCTGGGAACTACCGAATTACCACCATGAGGGAAGGCGGTTCGAACGAAGTGAATATTCAAGACCAAGCTGATGGCCAGATCAAGATATATAAAGCTTGACTCATGGTGAAGGAATCTTCGCAGCGGCCAGGCATCGATTACACTGAAATCTATTCTCCGGTTGTGCGGTATTCTACGATGCGCTACCTGATGGCTTTGACGGTGCAATATAATCTGTACATTGAGCAAATGGACGCAGTAACAGTATTCTTGCAAGGAAAGCTCAAGAATGAAGACATCTAGATGGAGCAACCTGAAGGATTCATTAGTGATCACGTATAGATCACGATCACGCCACTGAGCGCTGCCTACAAGTTGCTCTCCCAAATGTTATGCCGCCGCATGTCGCAAATTGCAAAGGAGTTCGTGGGGCAATACCAAGCGGGATTCATGGGTGCCCGCGCTACTACGGACCACATTTTCGTGATTCGGCAAGTACTGCAGAAATGTCGCGAATACAACGTGCCCACACATTATCTTTTCATCGATTTCAAATCAGCGTATGATACAATCAATCGAGACCAGCTATGGCAAATCATGCACGAATATGGATTTCCGGAAAAAGTGACGCGGTTGATCAAAGCAACAATGGATCGAGTGATGTGTGTCGTCCGAGTATCAGGGACGCTCTCGAGTCCCTTCACTGGAGGGTGTGATTCGAAAAGCTGGGATAGACACGAGTGGGACGATCTTCAGGAAGGCTGTCCAACTATTTGGCTTCGCCGACGCCGTTGATATTGTAGCACGTAACTTTGAGACGATGGCGTAAACGTACATCAGACTTAAGGCTGAAGCTAGTAAGATTGGGCTTGTGATTAATGCGTTGAAAACAAAATACATGAAGGGAAGAGGCTCACGAGAAGACAATGTTAGCCTCCTAGCACGAGTTCAGATCGACGATGATGAAGTCGAGGTAGTAGACGAACTCGTGTATCTGGGCTCATTAATGACCGCCGATAACGACACCAGCAGAGAAATACAAAATCGCAATATGGCTGGCAATCGTGCCTACTTTGGATTCCGAAGGACGCTAAGATCGAACAAAGTTCGCCGAACTACAAAGTTGACCATCTACAAGACATTAATTAGACCGGTAGATCTCTACGGCCACGAAACATGGACATTGCTAGTGGAGGACCAACGCGCCCTTGGAGTCTTTGAACTGAAAGTGCTTCCTTGAAGTTCTCTGAAGAATTCTCCTGAAATTTCTCTGAAGACATTCCCTAAAAATTCCACTGAAAACTTCCCTTAAATTATCTGAAAAACTTTCCCGAGCTTCGCTGTAGAATTACCTGAATTTCTCTGAAGAACTACCCTGAACTTATCCTCTGAAGAAATTCCATTGGAGAACTTCCCTGAAATTACTTTCTTGAAATTGTCTGGATAACTTTCACAAACTTCTCTGAACTTACTTACCTTACCAATCAGACTAAGGCCGGCGTGGCCTCTGCTGTACACAGAAGTTGTCTCCATTCTATTCGGTCCATGGCTGTCACTCGCCAGCCTCGCTGTCTGCGGAGGGTCCGCAGGTCGCCTTCTACTTGATCGATCCACCTTGCTCGTTGCGCGCCTCTTTATCTTGTACCTTTCGGTTCGTTTTCAAGAACCATTTTCATAGGGCTGTCGTTCGACATTCTTACGACATGCCCAGCCCATCGTAGTCGACCGATGTTTGCGATGTGGACGATGGGAGGTTCTCTGGGCAACTGATGCAATTCGTGGTTCATTCACCTCCTCCACGTTCCGTCTTCCATCTGCACTCCACCGTAGATGGTACGCAGCACCTTCCGTTCAAAGACTCCAAGGGCGCGTTGGCAGGAGTTTTAATTCAGGAAGCTGAGGACAAAGAGCACGTGATTGCATCCTTCTCTACTCTAATAATGCCCCATAGTTCAGTATTAACAACAATCAATATGTAACTAGCGATTTGAAATTGGTTCACTGTTGTAGAACCCCTTGGTCCGAATTACACCTTGAAGCCAGCACCTTGTTATACATATTTGCGCCTTTGTTTTGATTTGCTGTGTTATTTTGACAGAGTATTTGAGAGTGTGTTCATGTGAGTTCATTATAAGGGGTGCATTATTGAGCTTGGGACCGAGCTTGGGACGATGTTCTAGTACTGACTGAGCCAAGAAAAAAATCGTATTTGTATGGGACCTACTGGTCTTAGAGTTAGTCTATGGTATTAATGCACTGTAGTTCACGTAGCTCCTCCGATTACCCAGAAGCACGCCAGTTTTGAGACCCAGTTCGAGGAGTCTCCGGTTTCTGAGCAGTTTTGCCGGGAGTTCTTGGCCCAGCAAGGGTGGTACCTTACCTGGTTGTGTTCCGTTTTGGAGGCAGTCAAGATTCAGGTATTAATGGTGACGAAAGAACAGTGCGTGCGCGAAAAAGTTTTGCACGAGTACTTTGAGAATAAGGATCTGTAGCATTGTGCCATCGGAAAAAAAAAAGTTGGGAATCGCGAATTCCACGGTGTCTGGTATCATAAAACGGTTCGAAGAACGTCTGACTGTTGATCGGAAGCGAAGATCAACAATTACGCTCACAAACGCACGGTTGGGGCCTTTATACAGAAACCGCACAGTTCGAAATGTGGCTCAAAAGTTGCATGTGGGCAAGGCTTTTGTGCAGAATACCAAAACTTCCAGCTGGACTACGTACGTTTAAGGTTCAAAAGTCCTCAAACCGTGACGAGAAACAGAATACGGTTGCAAAAAACCGTTCCCGGAAGTTGTACGGCCAGAAGTTATCGAAACCACACTGCTGCCTAACGAATGACAAGACATATGCGAAGGCGGACGTCAACCAGATTCCAGGAAACCTGTATGTGACTGCCAAGGATAAGTGTGATGTCTCCGAGAACTTCCGGACACCGAAGATGTTGAAGTTAGCCCAGAAGATCTTAATTTGGCAAGCGATTTGTGCATGCGGAAAGCGGAGTACACCTTTCGTTACCACAAGCCCCTTGACTGGACAGGTGCATTTAGAATAGTGTCTCCAAAAGCGGCTTCTCCTTCACCTGAAGGCATACGACGGTCCGAAGATCTTCTGGCCGGATTTGGAATCATGCCACTACACGAAGGACGTGCTAGAGTGGTATGAAGCGAATGATGTCGATTTCGTGTCGAAAGATCTGAAACACTCCGGAACTTCGCCCAATCGAAAAATACTGGGTCATTATGTAGGAGGATCTTCTAAAACGAACCAAAGTGGTGAAGGATGTAGAAGAAAAGAAATCATGGGTTAATATGCAAAAAAAAACTGTCGATTTTGAGGTCGAGCAGAACCTTATGGCGATGGTTAAGGCCAAGGTTTCGCACATCTTCTGCCTGTCTGAACCTTATAGACTCGGACACTACAGAACCGATCGGCGTGAAATTTTGTATGGAGGAGTTTTTGGAACCGGGGAAGGTTCTTAGGGTAGTTAGTGACCCCTCCCATCTCTGTAAAGGAGGGCCCCCATACAAATGAAGCACAAGATTCTGCATAACTCGAGATCTAATCAAGCAAAGGAAACCAAACTTAGCATGTGAGAGTTTTTAGATGCAAGACTTGTTTTAATGGTGGTTTGAGATCCCTCCCCTCTCTGGAAAGGAAGGCTCCCATACAAATGAAACAGAAGTTTCTGCATAACTCGAGAACTGATCAAGTTAATGGAAAAAAATGTGGCAAGTAGAGGTTTTTGAAGGCAAGAAATATTTGTATGGTGGTTCGAGACCCCTCCCATCTCTAGAAGGGGGAATTCCCATACAAATGAAACAAAAAATACTGCATAACTCGAGAACTAATTAAGCAAATGGAACCAAAATGAGCATGTAGGGATTTTGGAAGCAATCAATGTTTCTACGGTAGGTCGACACTCCTCCTCTCCCTGTAAAGGTGGTGAGGGGGGAGGGGCCTCTATACAAAAAAAAACAGAAGTTTCCGCATAACTCGAGAACTAATCAAGCAAATGGAACCAAATTTGGCAAGTAGAGGTTTTTGAAGGACGGAAGTATTTTTATGATGGTTTGAGACCCCTCCTATCTCTAGAAGGGGGGGCTCCCATACAAACAAAATACACATTTCTGCATTTCTCGAGAACTTATCAAGGATATTGAACCAAATTTGGCATGTGGAGGATTTTGAAGGAGAGAAATGTTACTATGGTGGTTTGAGACTCCTCCGCCCTCTGAAAAGGAGGAGGAGTTTCCATACGAATGCAATACATATTGCTGCATAACTCGAGAACTGATCGAGTAAATGGAACCAAATTTGGCAGATGGACGGTTTTGAAGGCAAGAAATGTTTCTAAGGTGACTCGAGAACCCCCCCCCCTTCTCAAAGGAGGGCTTTCGTACAAATGAAACATAAATTTCTGAATAACTCGAGAACTTAACACGTTACTGGAACCAAATTTGGCATCTGGATGTTATTGAAGGCAAGAAATGTTTCTATTGTGGTCGTAACTTAAACCCCCTTCTTTCGGAAAAGGGGGCTGCCATACAAATGAAACACAAATTTTTGCATAACTTGAGAACTAATCAAGCATATGAAACCAAGTTTGGCAGGAAATATTTCTATGGTGGTTTGAGCTCCCTCCGCCTATTGAAAGGGGAGACTCCCATACAAATGAAACACAATTTTTAGCATTACCCCAGAGCCAATGAAAAAAATGAAACCAAATTTGGCAAGTTGGGGCGTTTGGAGGCAAGAAATGTTTCTATTGCAGTTCAAGACCCCACCCTCTTTTGAATGGACGGGGGAGCACCCATACAAATCAAATAAAAATTTATGCATAACTCAAGAACTAATCCAGCAAATGAAACTACATTTGGCATATGGGGGGTTTTGGAGGTAGGATTTCTGTATACATAAAAATGAATCTCTGTCTGTCTGGCTGTCTGACCATTATAGACTCGGTAAGTTCTGAACCGATTACCGTGAAAATTTGTATGCAGGGGTTTTTGAGGATGGAGAAGCTTCTTATGATTGTTTGAAACCCCATTTCTCTCCAGGAAAGGGGCTCATATACAAATGAGACCCAAATTTCAACCAAACATGAAAATTATCCAGGTTACTAGAACACAAAACGTGTATTTCTCTAAACTAACTTAAATTATTTCTTTTACTCCCTGAATTTGATGAAAAAAAATGTGTGGCCGAATTTTAAACGGCACACCCTTTATTTGGACCGAAATCAAGTTTTCTTGTTGATTTCTTTGGGAATTTTAATGACTTTCTCCTAAAAACTGTCCGTAGATCTTCTTGTGAGTTGCCTTCAGGTGTTAGCAAAACATCCTCTATTTCTATTATTTGGTTTCCTTCAGATCCTATTTTAAAAATGATCTAGAGGATGTTTTCGGCAGTTGATAGGAAGTCAGTCGCATGTTTCCATTCACTTCCGTAGGAAATTTATAAGGAATTGATTCAAATATTTCTATGAACATCGAGCAATTTTTCTAGCAGACTGGCGCAAAACATTACTCTAGACTTATTCTAGATTTTTCCAAGAATTTTCTTGAATATTAATTCTTGGTATTTCTTCTTCAAATTAATCTAGACTACTCAAAAACGTTCTACGTGATATCTAAAATGCAATTCATAATGATCTTCTTTAACTGACAAACAAAATTAACCATGCCTACTTTGTACGTCAATCATCATACACGCTATTCCTAAACAACCCAAAATTTAATACGATTGACTATGGCTACTTAAAAGTGAGTAAAGGTAATTAGGAGTAACACCTTTGACAATTAGAAAACATCGATCGGATTCCACCCGATGCTGACGGTTCGTCATCTTACCATTACGAACTATCTTTACTCACTTTTGGGTAGACGTTCTTTTGACAGATTTGAGTCAAACGTTCTCAATTTTGGATTGTTTGAAAAAAACCCGCTATTTCTAATCAACCCAAAATAGAGTACACAAATTTGTCGGAAGTATGGCTGCTCAAAAGTGAGTAAAGATAGTCCGTAGTAGTAAGATGACAGAGAGTCAACATCGGCTTGAAACCGATCGATGTTTACTAATTGTAAATGTGTTACTCCTAACCATCTTTTCTCACTTTTGAGTAACCATACTGCGGACGAATTTGAGTCAATCGTACTCAAATTTGGGTTGTTTAGAAAAAGCGTGTAGTGTGTATGCTGGGCAATGCTAACAAAGGCCAGGCCCTGTTCTGCACTGTACTTTCCTAAAATCTTGGAAACCCGCAAACCACGGTTCCTTCACTTTGCGAAGGTCACATCCTAGCTGACCACCAACCACCACATCTGTCATCGTCAGCTGCACCGCTGGCTGTCATAATTGCACGCCAACTACGACGCCCAAACAAGCGGTTTTTGGGCTTGCTGCTGCTGCTGCTGCTGCTGCTGTGATTTGGCCTTAAAGTGTAGGTTGGCCGCCACGACGACGACGACGACGACGGTGACGGGATTGCGAAATTAGTCGTTCCCAATTTTCCAATCCACCCATCGCCGAGTGGTTGGCATGGCACTTATGCCATACACGCCTGACTAACTGTGTCGGTCGTGCAGGCGTACATACATACACACATACACACACACAAGCATACGACGACTTGAACGTAAATTTAATTTCTTAGGGAAGCCAGAATACTTCTGCTCGGCGTGAGAAGTCTTGTTGCTAAAACTACCGCCCGTCATTGCCATTAAGGCGAGGCGAGGTGGTGTTCCTCCGTGTGTACCTATAGTTTCCTTTCCATGACCTCCAAATCCCCACCGACCTCAACCCGAACGGGCGGGCGGGGCGGCGCGGTTCGATCTGTTCCCATAGAGCGGGACGACCGAAAATTAGACGCAAAGTTGATAAATTTATTCGACTTCGACTTCGATTGCGAATGTTGTTTGGTTTGTGTACCTTTCCGGCTCTCAGCTCTCAGCTGCCAGCGCGCGGTTATTCGGGATCGGCCGCGCGCGCGCCCGCGAGTGGGATGCGGTGGGTATTTTTTACGCGAATCGAATTGAATTTAATTCAGAAAAAAGATTTGTTGAACGGCCCAGCGGAGGAAGCTAAAAATAGCTCTCAACGCGCAAAATGAAAATAAGCAGCAGCGGCGCGCGGTCGGTTGTGCCAGGAAAACTCTAACCAAGTTCGGGAAAACCGGGCGGTGTGGATTGTGTGAGGGGCTGGGGAGGAGGCCGGCTGCGGTGGTAAAGGTACTTCTGAATCGGAACATTTTGAACGCGCGGGTAGGGGAAAGGGTGAGTGAGGAACTGAGCTGTAATGTGGGATTGATTTTGGAGAAAAACATATGACGAATATTGGCTTGCGGGAGTAGTCAAACTGGCCGCTTTCAAGATGTTTGATGAATTTCTCCAAAATTATTAGGTTCCGACCAAGCAGCATTAAGAACCTTCTTAAAATTATAATTTTAACTTCAGTGTCGACCTTCTTTTGAATAATCTTTGAAACTTTTTAACCGGCTTCTAAGTTGATGATTGATAAATCTTTCCACAACTATGGTGCACTGGGCAACTACAGGGTGCGGCAGAAAATAATGCGAAAATGTTCAAACTTGAGTATTGGGTTAATTCGTGTAGCTAGTGACTAATTTCTGTCGAAAGTGTATTTGTTTATGTTTACTTTCAAGTGTTGCATCCAAACATTCTATTTGTTTTATTGCAAATTCGTCAAAATGTTCGCGAAAGAAGTGATCACCGTTGCTCGCCCAGAAGAAGCCGAAAGAGATTGCCAAGGTGGTAGGGTGCCATTTGGAAACAGTTTACCGCATAAAAAAGTCCCTGCAGGATGGTCTTAAGCAGCGGAAGCCGGGCAAAAATTGCTCGCAACCCGGTGCGTTCCATAAGAAAACTTGTAAAAGAAGCCAATATTTCGGAGAAATCCATGCGGAGAGAAGACCTGCATGCATTTTCCAGAGCCAGAGTGAAACGCCACTTGATTACGGACCGGGTCAAGGAACTAAGAGTGACTCGTTCCAAGAGATTGCTTTCCTTGTTGAAGAAGGAAGAAATGATAATCCTGTTCTCCGACGAAAAGCTTTTCAGCATCGATGTTGTGGCCAACAGCCGCACGGACCGATTCATTTCACCGCAGAAAATGGAGAACGTTCCGGAAAAAGTGAAATTCAAATTTCAAACCAAACATCCGGCTGGTGTCGTGATATTTGGCTTGGTGGCGTCCAACGGTTTGAAAATGCCGCCTGTTTTCATTGATTCTGGAGTTAAAATCAATACCGAAGTGTATATCGGTATTTCAAAGGACCAAGAGCTTCCCTGGGTGAAGGCCTCCGAGCCAAAACGTTGTCCACAGCAGGATAGTGCGCCGTGTCACACGATCGAAACCAACAACGGTTGACCGATAACATGCAGTTTGGCCGAAGAATTTGGCCTAGCAGCCAGATCTTTATCCGTTGGATTATTCGATTGGGCATATGTTGAACCTACCGAGCCTGCAAACATCACACCCTAGTGTGAAAACCCTGAAGTCAACCAAAACACGCACATGGCAGTCATTGTCGGAGAACTACATCCGAAAGGCATGCTCTGGCTTCCGGCGTCGGCTCGAGGATGTTATGAATAAAAATGGAGGACACATTGAATATATTTGTTTAAAAGGACTTTATAAAGAAAACTTCGCTCGAAAATATTTATATTACTGCTTGAATTAGTTGAAAAGGGGATTTGAATGAAATAGAACCAATTTTCGCATTATTTTCTGCCGCACCCTGTAGTTTGTATTTCTCTGAAATGAATTGTTTTTTGAACTCCAAACAGCTTCTCAACCATTTGGAAGTCATTTCTACATATTCTTATATGTATTTTTATACATTAAAAGCATCAGGTAGCTGACGAAAAAATATCTTATTTTAGAGGTTGAAGGTATGAAGACTCGAAATTCTGTGCTCTTAACTTTACAAAGAAAAAAATAATGAATTTTAACAGGCGCGTAAAATTTCCCCTCGTTTAAATTCAAGCCAAGAGAAGCGTAAACAACGAAATTGTGTGCAATCTTTCATGCGCCATACAAAAATGTTTGCAATCTTCCATACGACAGACTAGATTCAGGGGTTATCTGGTTTTAGTTTACATGAAATATTCCATTTATTTCTGTCAAATCTAGAGTTCCCTATATGTGCATTAGATAACGTAGTTTCTAATGTTTTTTTTTTTTTTCAAACTATATAACATTTGAAAATGTTTAAAGGATGTCCCACATCAAATTGCATCACGAAATAACACTGTAGACAATTTACCCAATGAGTAATTTCTCTTGAAAATTTGGGTGGAGGTAATTTAGAGTGTTTTTTTTTGTTGATTTTTTATCGCTGCCAGTTTTTCGAAAATTGGAACAAAATGGCATCACCCGAAAAGCACTGTCGGGAATTGATTTCACGCAAGAAACTGGAAAATCCCCCACTCTCTCATCGGGACATCGAAAAACAACATCGGGACATCGGAATCGAGGAGATTAAACGTTACTTCGAAACTCTGAACATCGAACGGAAGGAGAAATGCGGTCAGACTGGATGTTGTATTAGTGATCAGGATCACAAGCGCGCCGTGAAAACGTTTAAGCGAAATCCCAATGCTTCGATCAAGGAAATGGCCAAAAAGTTGAATTTGTGCAAGTCTTTCGTTCGGAGAGCCGAGGACCGGGAGGGCCTGCATCCGTTCAAAGTGCAGAAGGCTCCAAATCGTGACGAACGGCAAAATACGGTGGGAAAGTCACGGGCCCGAAAAAAGTACACCCACATGCTGACGAAGCTTCATTGTTTCAACATGAATGATAAGACTTACGTCATGGCGAAATTCCGGCAGCTTTTGGGGCTACTGTTCTTCACCACCCAGCACAAGTTTGATGTTTCGGAGGAAGTAAAGCTCGATCCAAAGTAAATCTGGACGCACGGTTTAATACACTACCGCGTCCCTGGAGGTTGAAACGAAAAATGTTTGACAGGCATTTGTTGACGTTTTATTGACAAAGAAATTGGTGAAAAGTTTCGATTGATTCTCGATTGATCGACGTATCTAGAAATTACGGATCATGGACCTAGAGAAAATAAAATTCTTAGAGAATTGCAAATATTATTAAACGGATGTTTTTTTGAATGTAACGGTACCAAAAGTATGACAAACGGACAATAATTGCCAGAGTTACAATCATTTGAATTTTTATGTTTTATGCAAATAGTTGCCTACTAATTTTACTAAAATGTCACTGAAGTTCAGCTTCCCGTTTTAAAAATAAACTATGACATTTCTTAATGTAAAACCTGAAAAAGGTGCACTGGTACCCTTTCAAACACATAAAGGTTAAGGTGACAGCGAATGCGCTGTGCGGTTTGATTGTTATCGCAATTGGATTGGAACGAGAAAAACAACACAAGCTCCGAAAACCGTTTCAAATTCATTTTGACAACTGACTTTAACGATAGCCATTTGGTTGCAGATGGATGCAGAATTTTCAAAGGCGTTGTTTCATCTGGAATTTCTTGAATCGTATCGGATGGAATCAACTGTTACATGTACAATCACGCCTTTTCGCATACAAAGCTTGCACAAAGAGCCAGTGCATTTGATAATTATCAAATGAGGACAGTCACGTTTCAGTAGTTTCATGATGGATAGGTCAGGACCCATCATTACCGATGCTCCATCTGATCCAAAGCTCTCAAGTATTTTCTTTAAATCGATGCCATCATCTGGAACTGTTTAGCAATTGTCAAAATATTTATAAGTTTTTATAGATAACAAAAAATCACGTCCGAATTAACTATGCTTTTAATAGTAAAAATAACTATCAAGAACATTATTCCAACTTCCCAAAATTTCTCTGGATAAATGCGTTAAAATACTTCTTAATTGGAATTGAAAGAATAGTATTTTTGTTGAAATCCCTGCAGGAAATTCTGCCAAAATTTGTGGAACAATCTCTTGCGGAACTATGACAAAAAAAAACTTTTTCAGCAGAATAATTGAAGAATTTATTAAAGTAACTTCTAAAAAACTATATGTAAGAATCCTTACAGATATTCTAAACAAAATTTATAAAGTTATTTTACAAAAACCACTTGCGGAATTTTTAAAGTTAAGGAATAAAAATATGAGTTTATGGAATACGTTCAATATATGTATCTTAGGTTTCTCCAACAAATCTGTATTTTCTCCAAGAATTATTTCAGAAATAACCTTATTTTTTGAGCAGTTCTTTCGGGTGTCCTCCAGGGATTCCTTTAGAATCACAAAACATCACAAGTTCTGGGAATCCTCTAAATTTTTCATCACAAGAAAGTTTTGAAAAACTGTCGGTACAATGGCAGAAGAAACTCCTGAAGGAATCCCTGGAGCAGTGCCCACAAACTCCTGAAGAATACCTGAAATGCCAGAAGAAATTAGTCAAGAATATCTGAGAACTTTTTCAAAGAATCTTTGAGAAATTTTATGAAATTTTCTTAATAAATTATTTTAAAAAAATCATGGAGGAATCATTTGGTGGCACACACAAACTGACTTTCAGACTGTCATCTGTTACTATATTGTCAGTGTCAATTGTTTTATTTTGCTTCATGGCTTTAAAATAGCACACTGAATGTAGAATTAGTTAAAAGTTGGAAGCTAAAATGTAATTATTTTCTAAATTTGAGGTTTTCGAGTGGATAAGCGATTGCCAAAAATCTTCCAAATCTTGGTTAATCTAAACAATCTTTGATGAAGTTAGCAGAAGCAGATAATTTTTCATCTCCATGCGAAGCGCTAGGAGCGGACAGTAATTTTATTGTTAGAACGAATAGACATGAAGAGAAAGGTATTGATAGTTCCGTATAGGGCAACGGCAGGCTTTGAAATTGAAAGATACAAGATTGAAAACGAGCGGAAGGCATTTGAACGGTAGTATCCGATCAGGCACATAACCCTTTGTCATACTACCCCATGCAGGATAGGCAAGGGGGGAAATCCCCTTGACTGACAAAAGGTTATGCAACCGATCGAGCTCTTATACTACCTATTGCTTGTTTCTAGTTCTAGCGATTTGTCCGTCTCCCAGTATTGCCTAACACGGGTGAGAAATTATCTCCCGCTGTTGGGTTTATGTGGCGATTTCCTGAGTCAACTGTAGACTGTTCCGATAATTATACATACACTAATCGGAATCCAAAGCAACTAAAACGAAACACCAAACAGGCTGAATCTGTGATACCGAGGGGTCGAAAGCTGTACGACAAACTGGTGACTAAAAAATTGGGCTGTGTTATCATGGACGATGAAAACTACATCAAACTCGAAGGTAATGCTGTGGCAGGCGATATGTGGATGTAGAAAAATATCTCGTCTATTCATTATGACAGACACAATGAATGGTCAAATCTACGTGAAGGAGTGTCTACTACTTTTGATCAAACAGCATAACCACCCTACAATCTTTAGGCCTGATCTTGCTTCCTGCAATAACTCTAAATATGCACTAGAGTGGTACAATAGGAACAATGTCGTATTTGTACCAAAGGAGATGAATACACCAAATTGCCCAGAGATTCGTCCTATCGAAACAGTCTGTGTTTGACGAAGGCGAAGATGAGAAAAAACATGGAACAAGCGGATAGTGTTGAAAAATTTAAGAAAGATTGGTCAAAAGTGGTGGAAATGCTAGCAGAAAGCACTGTGAAGAAGCAGTTAACTGAAAAGTTAGAGAACTCGCCTACGAAAAATCAAGCAAATTGATATGAATATGGAAAGAAAACATTGTTATTTACCATGTTATAAATAATAAAAAATCACTGTATGGTCTTTTCTATTTGAGAAAAAATGTATATTTATATTTTTTCGAACAGTCTATGTATCGATTTTCTTCTGGACTATTCAGCCTCTGCCTCAGCCTCAGCCCTTTTCCATGTGTCAGTTGAGGGTTGTTTTGGCTTAGTACACCTAGGTCAATCAAATCAAAACATTGCAGGGTAATGTGCTTCTCATATCAAGGCAGCAACCTTGATAAATATTGTTTGTCATAACAGCACTTTTTGACCAAATTTCTGGATCGACATGTTCGCATAATTTACAACCTGCTTTACTAGACTTTCTGCACAAATTACGAAACGCAAAAAACGGGATTTTAGACCCCCTCCCTCCCCTATGTAACAATAAGTAACACGTGACCAGACTCCCTCCTTTAATTACGTAACGCTCACGACCCCCCCCCCCCCCATTTCTCAATTGTGATAAAATCATCAAAAAAACTGTTTTTGTTGTTGTTTTTATGTTTAATTCTCATTTGAGTAACTTGAAATTAGTAAAGATTGCAAACATTAGTCAATTAATTTCATTTAAGTAACTTTAAGCTATTATAAAAATTACGAAAAAAATTGCACTCATTGTACTGCATGTATTCAGGTAACTGGATGATCTTAAAACTGTTAAAAATATTAGTTCAAAAACTTTACTAAAATGACTTTAAATTATTTAAAGAAGAGAACTTTGAGAACACAAAAAGTACAAAGTCTTTTCATATAACTTAAATTATTACAACAGTATGTTATGCAATGCATAATATTAGTGCATGAATTGGGTGATTGGAGGCAATGATTAGAATCAACATTTCTTGTTTATTAAATCAAACCACACTTTGTTTTAGTTTAATGCAATCTTTTGAAACAACAAAATTTCTTATCGAATCCAATATTGTTAGTCAATTAGTATTTATAACAGAAATCATTATTGATTCAAAAAAATAATTTTGTAGAATAAACAATCAACAAAAAAATAACTTAATTTCTTATTACTTCAATGGTTCTAATATAAAAAACAATATTTTATTTTTCAATTCAACTGCTTTGGTCGAATCAATGCAAAGGTGCATTATTTTAATAAAAGCCTCCTTTGCAACGCTTGAAGAACCAAAAAAAAAATTGTTGTTGGTTCAAAAATAAAATCGGTATTGTTTGAATAAATAAAAATTATAGGTAATCTGTGTTGAATATATACAGAACAATATATTTCTCAACGTGTAGATGTACGATTTATGGAAAATAGCACCAATTGTTGATTCAAATCGTCATAAGATACCTTTCGTTTAGTAGATCACAAACAGATAAAAAGAAACATTGAATTTTCTGCGTTATCTAATGCACATAAAGGGAATGCTAGATTTGGCAGAAAATAATGGGATATTTCATGTCCCTGCCCCTCGGTTCAGAAAGGGGTATGGGCGCGTTCTGTCGAGTCGGTCGCGGCAGATTTCATGTGTGAATCGGCTGCCTCGTCAACGTTCAAAAGTACCTGAACCAAATGGACAGCTTGTTATGATCACTTGAAGATGCGATGGGGGATCATTGCCCTGTTATTCCCAAATGAAGCACGTTGTAAAACGTTTCTTGTATTCTTTAACCAAACATGATGGAATTGAGTAAACGAGCGAAAACTCAACGAGAATGATCTCTCATATGCATCCGTCGAACCATTCTGAACGGCCATTGTGAGAATATCACCATGAAAATCTCACATGCGCAGGGCGTGTTTCCAATCACTAATCCTTTTTCCATTCTGTTCTCTGCCCTATCCTATGACCACGAGCAATATCATATGGTCATCCCAAGGTCAACTCTTCAAATGCAGTAACATCGAGACAACACAGAGCAATCAAGAACGGTATAAACCCTAACCAATTTTACTTTCAGACAAATTGTCTAACACAAGGTAAGCAATCAAATGACCACTACAAAATATACTGAATATCATCATATCGACATAATATATAACGGGAAAAGGAGGGACCATCAGGGCACCCAAGTGAAACGATTTGGATTGGGAGCATGGGACTGCCTCCTCCCTATTGTTAACATTATGCGGAACGAAG
>JASCZW010013036.1:0-26711 GCA_034211315.2 Aedes japonicus
CGCATCCTCTCATTTTTTGGAGCAGTTAAGCGTACTTCGTTCCAATTTTCACCTCAATAATCAGAGCGTCAACGAGCGTTTTCGCTCCCTACGAGACCTTGGAAACTGCTTCTTCTACTCTCTTGACGTTTTCATTTGATGCTGATGTTCTTCTTTTTTTTCTGGTTTCCAGCAGTGCATCATTCACTGCGTTCTTTTTTCTCCTTATGTTTTTTTGGGTTTTCAGCGCCTCCTCTTCTCCTGGTGTGTTTCTTTTGCTTTTCTTCCAGTGTAGATTCGGGGGTTCCTTATGCGTCTTCTGAGCTTCAACTATTGCCTGTTCGGCAGTCTCTGGTCTCATTCTCTATGAGTCCTTGCGTTTGGGTGCAATCACGGCTTATTTTTTTTTCTGTTCGGAATCCACTTCGGTATCCTCAGCCTTTCTTCTCCTTCATATCACAACCACCTACAAAACACACACTGACACAAACACTTGTATATGAAGACACATGTGCAAAATGTATCTGGGTGTCATTATGCGTGTTCTAGATAAGTCTCAAATCTTGTATAATTTTCCGCTCGTTCTGAACAAGTCAATTTACGATTTCAACAAGTTAATTTTCAATTAACGGCATTGCATTCCTACGTACCGGAAAAATATGATTTAAGTTAAAAAAGTTTTTCAAGACTAACTTAATAAATTATTTCGCAGAAATGACGCAAATGCGATAAATTATTTCGCAGAAATGACACAAATACGTTAATATAATACATACCTGTGCTAAATATATCCGACATCCACTGTCATTGAAAATAAAAACTAGGCATGCATTAATAGTCCTGAAAAGCTGAATAACAAACGATAAAAGTTTCAAATATAACCAACAAAATTTTAATAAACATATTGCTATTTTTCTAAAAAGCAATAGATGTCTCTTAAAGACATGTTTGAAAAAGGTTTCCTTATGTCTTTTTAGTTACATTTCAAAGATAGCAGTATGAGTGATCGAAGGAACATTCAAATGTTTTTTTTGCCTTACAACAACAAAAAATCAAACTCCGTGTAGTTTTGATACTGTAGCTTCGTGAATGACTAAGAATATTCATTCAATTATCTCTGCTGGTGTCGTTTTTGGCAGTCACCAATGAGGTCATGTACAGATTCTAAATGGCCACTTCGGTTCAATCCAAGATCACTAGCCAAAGCCACAAAATTCATACATCAGCGATAATTTTGAGTACATGAAAATCAAAATTTGTCTAAAAAGTAATAGTGCAATCGTTGGATCAAAGCAAGTCAATATGATTCGATTGTATTGTCCGTATTTTTGGGGAGCCTTTCAGAAACGCACGAAAAAAAATTACCTTCAAATAAACGTCTCCTTGAATCAGGAAAAGTTATGAAATTTCAGACGTATAGGTTATTTTCAGAATTTATCACATTTTGTAAGTGCAGTTTGTAAATTTATTGAACAGGTAAATAACTACAAGGTACAGCCCCATTGGGTTGTTTGGAATGATGACGTAGGACTACGCAACCTAATGTTAGCCATTCAGATTGTACAATGCAATATTTTTTGAAGTAACCCTTTCAGGCCTAAAATGTTCCAAGCGCTATTATAGAAGAAAAAAGGAGGATAGATTTCTTTGAGATGCACTAGGTCGTCTAAATTGTCCTGGAGTTCAGAACTTAAGATCTACAGTTGTAACAGTAGCTTTATTATGATGTATATTCAAACATATTCAATGAATGCCCTGGAAGATCAACAGACGTTATGAGATAAGCTTGGGATACTCATGCCGAACAAACAAACTTAACTTAGAACAGCCCATAAACCTACTGTTACAATTGTAAACCTAATGTTTGGCAGCATAATTAATCATCAATTAAAAGAGAGATTTGAGCAATAAAAAATGAAAAAAGTGCCACTAAATTATTAAGGCCTGTACCAACAAATAATGTGTGATCAGCATTAAAAAATTAGGAATGAGCAATAAAAGATGAGAAAAGATCTTCGGATAATCTAATTGTGACCGGTAAATCTGTCAAATAAAGCAACAGCTATTAGTATATGTGCAATTAAATATGGCAGTATTTCCGCCAAATTATGTAATTTGAGCACTAAACTATTCGCATATGTCTTTCAATTTTATTGGATTTTCACATAAAAACAGTAAAATGAGCAATGGATAAATAAATAACCATATAAATATAAGAATATAAGAATCGTGTAATTTGAATATGAATAATATAATAATTTGAATGAAGAACTTGACAGTTTCGAAAATCCAAAATTTACCAATCTTTCTGATCACGTGCAACTACATTCCAAGTGAGCTGGAATAGATTTTTGAAACTCATGGTTATCCTAGAGCATTGTTTGCTGTCAAGACAGTCACCGATCTGAATATCCGATATCTCAACCAAATTCCCAAAATTGTTACCTACAGCCTTCCCGAGTAATAAATTTATCCAACCAACACAACATCCGGTTGCTAGAAAAAAAAATCAAATCACTCCACCCTTTGTCAAGCCAGGCATCGAAACACGAGAACGCATTACACTCAATTGATTACGTTTCGTGCTACTCGCATTCTGACGGTATCTACTTTGGCACATCTCGCATTCCATCTGGATTTTCATAGAGCCAAAAAAAAAACGTATGTAGCCTCAAAACAGTGATGATGTCAACCAAATGCCTGATGCAGCTCTTCTAGTTTGGCATCCACCAAAGCATTCCGGAAATGAAGCTTTCGTTTGTTCCTGCCCGGCAAAATCGCCCCCCAATAGCGCCTGACCCTGAGATATTGCATTCCGTGTGAGTTAGAAAGACTGCCCACACGCATCCTGGGTGATCCTGCCATTCTGCCAACGATGGCTGCTGCAGTGACGTGCGGGACGCAATCCGATTATGGAAAACTCAAGCCGAGAGCGTGTCCGCAAAATGCAAGTGAAGGATAAAGCACACGATGCGAATGGAATTCTCACTAAACACAATCCGCTACACCGTGGGATGACCACCACACATTTTACCACAGACCAGCATGTGTAACCGTGGTCACTGAAACAGATAAAAGCCACAACTCACAGAAAAAATACATTCGTTGAATGCAGTTTGATTCGCAACAGAATGAAAAAAAAAAAAACAAAGTACTAGAAAAATGCGGAGTGCACCACCACGCATCTCCATCTGCAGTTTCGAATCTCGAACACAAACCCATTCTGAAATCATGCCAATAAAAAGGGCGACTGCTGAGTGCTGGTTCTTCCCGCGATGACGATGACTACAGTGAGTGAGAGACGGGAGAGCGAAAAAATGCATCTCACTTCAACGATTGTGAGCGATTGGAGGACGAGAAGGAAAAAAATCGCACCACCCACCCATGGCCATATCCGGTTGCTTCCAGCCGAGGGAAACAAGAAAAACTACGATCAACAAGAAACACTAGCACCCTACAGTCGTATTGGTGACACATTCAACAGCTCTCTTGTTGCTGCTGTTTGGTGTGGGAATTATGGCGCTTTGCTACACAAGCGAAGTGTTGCATACAACCGGCTGCGATTGACGAGGGGGCCACCGATAGTGAGTTTAACAGTTATTAACAACTTCGAGCTTAATGGAACATCAAAATCTTCGGCAGACATGATTAGTGACAGCTCTCGTATGTGCTCATAGAACATAGGTTCTCACTTTCAGCCGGTTTGAAGAATGATGAATACCAACTCAGCTCGCTTTAATAGAAACATTTTAAGCCGGTTAGTTAACTTGTTCTATATTATTAGAAGCTTTTCAAAAAAATCAATTAACATATTAGCGGGAAAGGTCAATCAACACATAGTTTGAGAATCGATCTGTACAAAAACATTGTCATCAAAAAATTTAAAAAGAAACTCACAGCTTCAGCGCCTCACTTTACTTCAATTCCTTACTTCTTACAGCTCTGTTAAGTCAGTTCTCTGTTGTAGTTTGTAACTCGGTTTAGCAATAAGGATGTCCAAATTTCAAATAAGTAACTCCAAGTAACTCCATATCACGTTTAATTTACTAAAGTCAAAACCGAAATCCAAGATATCTCTTTGCTTGACTTGAATTATCAAACATTACGTTAAGCTCGATGCAGATATTGCAAACTGCACTTCTAATACGAGACTACAATAAAAGAAAATTCATTGGCACAATGTACAAGACAGACGTATAGAATGGCCCATTATGTAATGGAACAATATCATTAGGGTCTATAACGGATTCAAATTTTTGGTTTGAAAATAGTTTTAATTAAAGTGCATATTATTCCTTACATCTTAAGAAGAAAAAAAAATACGAAACGGAGTATTCGTCGCGGTTTCGAAGGAATCCTCAAACTTTTCCCTAACTACGCATCAAGCGGCGCTCAGCGGTCATCAGAGCTGCCGTTTTGATGACCGTTAGCTTTCAGTATTCTCTTCATAATTGTCCATTCAAGTAACATTGCCAAAACCATGCAGCTTTTAAAAGTTTTTTTCTATGTTTTATGAAAGCCACTAGAAATTAATTTGGTTTTATAATGGCACCAAGAGGTACCAATACGTTTCATATTTTAGTTAGGTAGGGAGTCCCTTGACTCAGCCTATTATGCAACCAGCGATCACATTTTTCATTATAACTCAGAAAGTTTTTAAGCTGTAAGCGAGATTCAACTAGTTATACACTTGCAAAGATAAGTTTGATAAGACATTTGGTAGCATGTTTCTCTAAAAGTTACGCAACTATTTATTTAATGCCATAAACTTTCGAGGGATGTGGATTTAATGTCGGTCTATGCGCATCAAATTGGGTCTATTCGTGAATGCAACTTCGTCCCATTCAATGGATTTATTACTAAATGCAGTCTTTGTACGGTTTTTTTTCTAATTTTATGAATTGAAGCATTGTAAGCTGTACTGGATTTACTTAATACAAGATTTCACAACACAAACTAAAGTAAAACTGCCTCGAAACACTTACGTGATGTTCATATATGATTTATCAGCCATTCAATAATGAAAACATTATAATTCACTATGCAATGATTTTGTTTCTTCGATTTGTGTTTAGATGAGCAGCTTGAATATAAACAACCGCAAATTCATGCCTTTCCACTTGAAATTTTACCAATAACAACCTTTTTACTACGTTATTGATACAACAGGCCATAGTTGGGAACATACAAAAAAATATGTACCCAACATTGGGTCTACATTTTTCTTGTAAAATCATTGTTATTTTAGCTATGTGAACCGATAGTTTGTAACGTGTAACTGTGTTCTGCACATTACTTGCTTTATCGATTCAATTAAGGCAAATTTAGATCACTTTAAATCGTGTAGTTCATCTGTTCAGCATAGCCAGTGAAATTATGATGCCCCAAAAGTTCAAGAAACCGAAAATTACGCGGAACTGAACAACTATAAGTTGAATAATATTGTTTCAATTGCTTCGGATTACATCTATCATGCTAATAGCAACATGATTTTGTTGATTATCGCGTAAATAAATGACACATTTGGTACATAGGCCGAATGAAGGAGCTAGGCTAACATTACATCCCCTTACCCTATATTTTTAGGTCTGATAGGTCGTCTAAATTGTCCTGGAGTTCAGATCTACAGTTGTAACAATAGCTCTATCTGCTTTACAATGTTATGATATATATTCAAACATTTTCAATAAATGCCCAACAGACATTATGAGATAAATTAACCTAAAATTAACAAGATTATCCTATGATGTCTGTGGACGTTTCAGAATATTCATTGAATGTGTTTGAATAGTTATCGTAGTTTTGTATAGCCCAAGAGTTACTACTGTATATCTTATGTTCTAAACTCAAGTCAGATTTTATGAACTTGACTTAAATACACAAGATAATCTAATAATGACTGGTGACCTAACAAAAGATTCACTGAATGTGGTTCAATGTAAATCGTCACCTTTCATAAGTTATGTTACGAGTGTAGATCCTAACTTCTGAACTCAAGGGCATTTTTGGTAACCCAGAACACCCCAAGATATCTTATTATATCTGTTTATCTTCCAAAGAACTCACTTGAAATTGATCAAATACATATTGTTACTTTGTTAGGTCCAGAAAGCTACAGTTACAGCTGTGGATTTTCATTTTTGAATTCCAGGATAGTTTGGTTAATATTATCTCAAAATGTCTATTGGTATTCCAAGATATTCAATTAATATGTTTGAATACACATCGTAGCTGTGCATAGCCCAGAAAGCTTTTGTTGTACCTGTAGGTCCTATGTTCTGATCTCAAAGATAGTGTGGATGACCCAGAACATGTCATATTGCTTTATAATGATTGTCGGCCTTTAAGCATATTAATATTTTTGAATATTTATTGTAACTTTGTACTACCAAAAAAATACTTTTACAACAATAAATCTTAAATTCTGAACACCAGGACAGTTTCGATGACCTAGAGGACCAGAAAGTTATAAAATATTGACTGTTGACCTTTTCGAAGATTCACTGAATATGTTTGAATACACATAGTCACTTTATATAGCCTAAAAAGCTTCTGTTACTACTTTAGATCTAATGTTTTGAACTTAAGGACAGTTTGGTTGACCTAGAATATCCTAAGATTATCGCATTTTGTGTGTTGACCTTAAATACTATTCAATGAAGATTGTTAAATGCATATTGTTCCTTTGCATACTCCAAAAACTTACTGTTACAACTGTAGATCTTATGTTATAAACTCAAGGACAGTTTGGATGACCCCAATCATCCCAATTTATCTCGTAATGGTTGGTTCAAAGCGTGGCTCGGTCGGATGATCAGCGTCCCTTCGAAACCATTGGCACTTGCGTTTCCCCAGCGAACAATGGATGCTTGCGGAATTGGTTAAGGTGACGACACACCCTCGCACTTATTGGACTCGCAAGGAACTGGTGGCTAGAAAATAGCGTTAGTCGGCCGGTAATGCCTTTTGAGTCCGTAATTAATGGGCCCTGCGGGGATTTAAGAGGTGCTCTTAGGGTTGGAAATTTGCTACTGGGTTTGGTGGATATTAGTACAATACCTGACTACGATTTCGCAATAACTATTTGTAGGTTCTTTTCGTAACTTCACTTTTTAACAAAAAACTGGCTTTCATTTTGCCAATATAACTAATTAGCTCCAATCACTTTAAGGTTTAGGATTTTAGCTCTGCTTACGAGACAGCTGAAGTAGAAAAGACCTTCTGATTGCTCTTGTCCCAGTAGCTTCCCTCGTAGCCCGAGAACCTCTCCTCCTCTTCCATCATCTGTCCACCACCCCTCGTCCATATCCGTCTTTCAATTCCAAGGCCATCCTTATCCTTACTCCTTCCCGTTACGTGTTTTGGTGTGTATTGATTTGTGTAAGTGTATTATTTTAATATTTTAGCTTCAATTTGACCATTGGTGTGGGATTAAATCTTCTTACCTAGATTATATAATTATTTAAATAATACAAACTTGTATACAGTTTGAACGTATTCATGATAAAATCTGCTATAAGAGTGTATCGAATATAAGCTATCCACAAACTTTCTTTCAAATTATGTTGATATTTTATTCATACAAAAAATGGATCCTTTATTGTACGAGGTTAAACTTGAACATAATGAAGACCGGATGAAATTTAAGTTATTCCTTCACGAATTTTCGAACTTTGGATCGTATGCTCTTCATCAAGTTCCGGACAAGTGTTGCATCGCATTTTTTGGACGCTTGAGCTCAAATTTTTTTTGAACACCTGCATGTTCCCAGCTGTCTTACCAGTCTTCTTGAAGACCCTCTTCACGATTGCCCAGTAACGTTCGATGGGTCGAAGCTGAGGGCAATTTGGTGGATTGACATTTTTCTCAACGAAATCTATACCCTTTTTCGCAAGCTAATTGAGAGTGGTTTTGGCATAGTGAGCCGACGCTAAATCCGGCCAAAACAGTAGAGGTGTACTACGCCTCTTATATAAAGGCAACAATCTCTTCTGGAGACACTCAGATCGATAGATTTCCGCATTTATAGTTCCGGTAGTGTAAAAAAATGGTTGACTTCAAACCACAGGAACATATTGCTTGCCATACCAGTACCTTTCGACCGAATTTCTCCACTTGAATCGACCTGTCCGCATCGCTCACATCCTCCCCAGCGACGGCAGTAAAGTATTGTGGACCTGGAAGGCTTTTTGAGTCCTCCTTTACATATGTAGGTCTCATCGTCCATCAAAACGCGTGCGCCCGGACGCTGCAAAAGACGCAAATACAATTTCCGGGCCCTTGTTGCTGCTTGCTTCTTCTGTTCTGCACTTTGTTTCGAGATTTTCTGCTTCTTGTAGGTCTTCAGGTGGTTTTGCCTCTTGATACGCTGGATCATTCCGACACTCGTTCCTGCTTTTTTGGCCAAATCACGTATTGACATTGATTTGTTCTTCATGATTAGAGATACCACTTTCTGCTCCTGTTTCGGGTTGGAAGAACCGCGTTTTCTGCCTCTTCCTGGTAGCTCATCCAAAGAATAGTGTTCCCCAAACTTATTATTGATGGTTTTAACACTCGTATGATGAATTCCAAACCGCTTCGCCAATTTTCGCATAGTAATACCCTTCTCACTTAGCCATGTGTCCAGAACCTTAATTTTCACTTCCTTTTCAAAACGCGACATTTTGAAAACGCAGAATTTGAACCGCACAAACAAGTAAACAAAAGAAGCTGACAGTCAAACGCACAGCATGCAGTGTTCAAAGCATAAAAAACCATCACAAATACATGCGTACAACGCAAATGTATGAGGATAGCTTATATTCGATACACTCCTTACTTATGTCTTGCTCTCTTAAATATCTCCTGCTTTTCTCGCTCGGGACTGGCTTAGTAGGGTAGAGGAACCAAAACGGTAACAGTTGTCAATTAGGCCTTAAACTCATTAAAAGAATTAATGTACAACACCAAAGACAGTATACAGTTTTATTCAGTCGGTGATTTTGTGCAGCCATTTTTCTTTTGGGGTCATATATGATCCCTTAGGCCTGAAAGAGTCAATATAATTTTTTAGACAAGGCTTAACATTTATGATTTTTTCAATAGTATGTGGCCAAAAATCAACATTGTTTTCTATTGAAATGGAAGCGTACAAATATTTCCAATCGATTGGTGCAAAACTTTTTCCAATGAATTTTTTTCAAAGAAATGACTGAGATATTAGTGCTTAAAGCCTGACCACTTTTCGTGACGTTCGTAATGCGATTTTTTTTAAATTGTACCCCCAGTAAAGCAAACAAAGACGTAGTCCTACGTCAAAAACCACCGGAGTTTTTGCCATCAAGAAGTGTTTTTAAAAATAAGAGTTCTTTTGTTAGTGTAATTTCAAATAGTTTACAATTGTTCATTTATAATATTTGAGAATTGAGAATGACTTTCACAAATGATTGATGTAAATATTATAAAACCTATCGGTATATGATTGAGTTTTTAACGTCCCAAGTGCTTGAATTGTTTTTGAATGACAATAATATTAAGGCTTGCTTCAATTAGAATTGGAATAAACTTTTGCTCATATTGTGGCGCTCCTGGTGGACGGATTTGGAAGTTCTTGGCGCCCACATGTCGGGAATTTTGTCAGCTTCACGTATGTATTTTTGACATTCCGCAAATCGACTGTACTTTGTAAACAATCAACATGGAAGCCGAAAGAAGGGAAAAAATTGTGCACAGTTATTTGGAAAATCCATTGTGGTCTGCATCTAGGCTAGCTAAACAGCTGAAATAGCCCAGAAATACCGTATGGTGCGTTATCAAACGGTATGAGAAAACATTGACGACGATTCGGAACCCTCAAGCCAATCGTCGGAGTGGAACTATCGACCGGAAACTGCGTGGTAAGATTTTGAAGACGATTAAGAGGAATCCCAATCTGTCGGACCGTGATTTGGCCAGAAAATTCGGTGCTGCCCATAGTACCGTGAGGAGAACTCGTCTCCGGGAAGGAATCAAGTCGTATCGAGCTAGCAAACAGCCAAATCGAACCATAAAACAGAATAGTGTGGCCAAAATCCGTGCTCGGAAGCTATACGACCAAGTTCGACGGGTGTCTTCTGATGGACGATGAAACCTATGTCAAGGCTGACTTCGGGCAAATCCCAGGTGAAAAATTTTACTTGGCAACGGCTCGGGGGGATGTTCCAGCCAAGCAAAAAACCGAAAGTTTTCGTTACAAATAAGACAATGACGTCGGAACTATACCAAAAAGAGTGTCTCCAAAAACGAATTTTGCCGTTCATTCGATCCCACAACCATCCCGTAATGTTTTGGCCAGATTTGGCAAGCTGTCATTACAGCAAAGTCGTTCAAGAATGGTATGCAGAGAAAGGGTCCAGGTTGTTCCGAAAAACCCAACCCACCCAACTGCCCCCAGTTCCGCCCTATTGAGAAATACTGGGCAATCATGAAGAGGAGACTCAAGGCAAAGGGAAAGGTTGTCAAAGACATCAATCAGATGAAGACCTGGTGGAATAAGATAGCTAAAACAATGGACGAAGAAGGTGTGCGCCGCCTAATGAGCCGTGTTACAGGAAAAATTCGAGAATTCCTTCCAAACTGTGACGAATAATTTTATCCGTATTTTTTTCTTAAAAGTATGAAGAAAACGCTACATTTGTATAAAAAAAGATCTTGAATTCAATAATAAATAACTGAAATACAGGCAATTGTTTTTGTTCAAATTCTATCTGAAGCAAGCTTTAAATAAGAAAACCTCTAAAGTAACCTGTGAACCATAAGGCCGAGCCTTGAACAATTGTACACAACTCTTCTGAGTGTTTTCTAATGAAAATCTCCATTCCGAGCAAACAAAAAATAATGCATAATCATCATGCCGAAATTAAATAACCCATATAAGATAACCCGAGATACTTCAGCGCCAACATAAGATAAGGTCGAATCTGCTTTTGTAAACAATGGCTTTCGTAGTTATTTTCTCTTGAACAAAAGGTCACGTATACAAATTAAGCACTCTTTAAGGAAGAGAAACTCTATCCGCTGATATATTCAATTTGAAGGAATTGTATTCAAATTCCGATAAATTAGCAGACAAAGTGTTTGTTTACAAAAGCAGATTCGCCCTAATCAATTGTTGGCGCGACTTCACCGATGGCAAGATATTAAAATCAAATGCCGTTTCAGTCTACAAGCAGCGTGTAAAGCATGTGATGGCAGATTTCCCAAGCAATTCAATTTAATCCGATTAAATAGTTTTTCAAAGTGTTTTATGAAAATCCAATGGAATACCTTCATTGACCCATCATAAAGTACTGTTAAACAAAACACTGTCAGAGGTTTAAAGGGCTTAACTTTTAGTTTGGTATAAGATTTTTTGGGGTTCAAATCTAAATTGTATTAGTGTAATTAGATCACTAAGTATAGCACTGCTGGGAATTATCTAGTAGAAAAACAATTTTTTTTGAACGGCTATGGAATTTTTAAATCAACTGCATTTGATTATCCTCATAATTTAGCGACGTATTGTTCGTTTTCATTGTAGAGTAATAAAGAGTAATATGCGCATATTTCATCTACGGTATATCATATTGGGATAACAATTCTCCTGCGCTCTCAAAGTGCATTTATTATCTAGATCACAACAGAAAAATGCTCACTGTTGTTTCGTACTTCAAACAGCTAAATAATTCATATTCCATCGAAAATTTTCATCATAATGGTTTTATCTTGAAAATTGAATTCAAATTCGCCAGCCAATTCGTGACGGCAAAAAAAAACGAAACCCCAAAAAATACCAGCCAGGAAAAAATCTCCAACACTCACACAACCGCGCACATTAACCCGACACCACCCAGAAGCACCAGTCTACAAACCGGAAAAAATACATCTCTGCCAACCCAAAGTGCAAGGAAAAAATCATCATGCTTCCACCGAAAGGAAAATAAAAAAAAAAAAGTAAACACACTTTTTAAAAAGCAGCCAGAGAAAAAATCTCCCGTGTTATATACCGATTTTTTCCGACTCCGAGCCACTCTCTCATTCTCTTGCCCCATTCCAGGGCGCCAATCGCAGTTTTGGAGTTAGTAGTTGGCCGTCTGCTGAAATCGGGAAAAAATCGTCCACTTCTCTGAGGGTGGCGGGAAAGGTGGGATTGGATGCCTCGCTATTATAGTACATAGAGCTTTGATGATGGTTGCATCTAGACGAAAACCACACTTTCCGCACCACACCACATCGGCATCGGGGCCACCAGCTGGATCGAGTGAGATCGAGATACCACTGCTGTCGCCACGCGCCGTGGTGCACCGAAGCAGGATGGCACGAAAAAATAGCCTCCCATCCGCTCCGATTCTTTTTTTCTCGCGGAGGTTTTAAAAACTGACCCATCCCACCGGGAGTGGCGGCTTTTTCTTCGTTTTTTACATGTTCCAAACGAGATTCGTACCCCTTTTTTCCGCGCGTCCGGCCACAATCAGATTTGGCCACCCTCGGCACATAGTTCATCAGTTTTCGCTTGAATCGAACAATGATGTAGCCGGGATGGATGGTTTGGGAACCTGCTGCGGAACCTGCCTACAACTCTGGAATGAACTTGTGGCGATGGGTGGGTGGGGTGGGTGGAGAGGTCCTTCGCTCCAGAAGTGACAACATCCCCTCGCTTGCCTGCACGGAAGCGGGACTTTGACGGTAGTGGTGGTGTCGTGTCGGTGGCCAGCTCAATGCTCAATTCTAGAGTAACAGTCGCACTAGTGTTTGTAGTTGCCGTTTCTATGCATCAAACGAGCTGTGGGCATCAAAGAGAAGAGGAGATGTTCGACAAAATCGGATTTTTTTTTGTTCTCGCTCCCCTTTCACTGTCACCCCATTGCGTGCTCGTGTAGGAAGGATGCGTAGCGATCCGATCTCTTTCTACTTTTCGTTCTTTTTTTTTTTGTTTCTCGTAACCTGATGGGGTGAAACTAGTGTGGGTTGGATGAAAATCTGTTTTGCGAAAATTATAAAATGTAAGAGCTTTGGCTTCATCGCACAGAGGTGACGAAAAAAAAACGCAGATGCTCTGAAATGGATCCCTGGAAATGCTCTGGGTCGGTTTATTATTCATTAGCGTGAAATTTGTGCTTAATTAGTGGAAATTTGTGATACAACTACTGTTCGGAGTTGAGCATGCAACTTCGAAACAAAAATGCGGGATTGAAAAATGATATTCAGAGTATTGAAAATGTTGTTTGTTGAATACAGTTGATTGATGTGAAATCGGTGGGCGAAATTAAATTAAAACACTCTTTTATCTATGGGTCTATCCATTGTTTATGTTTTCTATATGGGAGGGCTAAGAACTTTCAAGTATTCCCAAAATTAATGTTGATAATAAAAAAAATCTTTTAAATAGTACGTAATTTGACTCGGATTTGATTGTATTTCTTAATGCAGGCCGAACCCTGTATTTCCTCTGTATATTGATTTACTTATATGACATAAATCACGAGTAGTTCCTTATGTTACAGAAATATTACAATTAAATATATATTAACAGAAGATATGGAACAATGTTGGGCTTATATTCTCCTATACTTATGAACAGTTTTTTAGCGAAATTTGATTCTGCCGTTGTAAAAACAAAGATTTCACATCGCATTTTATATTTTGCCATCATCCGATTTAAAGGCTCAAATTTAGCATAAGGTCTGTATCCGAAATAATCCGGACACCTCAAAACATGAGTAAAACATAAATTTCGCATTATATTTCTGTCGTAGTTGTTTATTTTAGATTCATGAGATGTGTTTTAACAATTCGTGAAGACAAAACATAGTTATTTGGTGCATAACATTTTCGAACTTTCGCTTAACCCCGTCCATTAGGGTTTGTACAGACTCTTCATAGAAATCGTAGAAGCCGTCTTTGTCAAAATTTGCTGGAAGTGTTTGATGTCTTTGATTCTTTGCTTCTTTCCAGAAAGCTTCCGCTTCATCAGAGCCCAATATCTCTCGTAGCTCTGGGCAATTTAGCGAGTTTGAGGTTTTTGGTACAATGTTCACTTGATTTGCTTGGTACCCCTCCATCTCAGTTTTAGCATAATGGCATGATGCCAAATCAGGCCAGAACAAAGGTATTTCTTTGTGACTTTTGATGAAGGGTAGAAATCACTTCTGCAGACACTCTTTCTGATAGATCTCGTTATTGATTGTGCCTGTAGTAACGAAAGATTTACTCTTTTTGCCACACGTGCAAATTGCTTTCCACACAAGGTATTTTTTGGGAAATTTTGATGCCTTCTTCGTTTTGAAATGCTCAGCTGTAGCATTTCTGGCCATAGCAGAATAAAACAGCAGCCCTGGAAGCTGCTTGAAATCCTCCAGGACATAAGTTTCATCATCCATAACAACGCATGAAAACTTCGTCAAATATTTGCAGTTCAAACGTCGAGCCCGTGATTTTCCTGCCAAGTTCTGTTTGTCGTTGCGATTTGGAACTGTTCTTATTTTATACGACTTAAGTCCCAAACGTTGTTTTGATTTTTGGACAAAACCAGGCGAATTCCCTATTCTACGAGCCAGCGTTCGAATGGAGAGATTAAGGTTTTTCGTTAATATCCTTTTCACCTTTCGGTCCATGACAGGATCAGCGCGTCCAATGTTTTTGCCACTTCTCGGTTTCATCTCTACCGTCAAACATTCCGAAAATGATTTGAGCACATCGTGAACAGTGGATTTAGGCAAATCCAATGTTTTTGCAAGGACCCGTATTGACAAGTCAGGATTTGCCGAACGCCCGTACACAATTTGCTCGTGCACTTGTTTTTCTCTCGTCGCCATCTTGAATACTAAACATGAAATGTAAACATCAATCATAGTCTTTTTCATCATAGACTCTCAGCTATACCACAGTGAAACTTTTCTCCTACGTGCAATACTTCAAAAGTTACAATGATTTGAATGTGTCCGGATTAATGTGGATACAGATTTTAACGATGGTGGCTTGTAGTAAATACACTTCAAATTCGTAGCTACTGACTGGGTATGTAACAATAAGGTTTTGATAAAAGTTCTTCAGAATCAATACGATGCAAAACGATGTCGTTTCAACTGACCCTATTGCAGATCGACGCTCTTTTTATGTTTAGATTCTGATGAGCATTCAACGAGGTTCATAGGATGTTGTAAGGAATGTATCGAAAATACGCTATCCGCGTACAATTGTGTTGAACGCGTGTATTTGTGATGGTTTTAAGTGATGGTTTTAGGAGGTATCGAAAGTAGTTATGAACATTCGATGCGTTATTACGCATAAACTACTGTATATATTTTTAGCGTGTAAGCGCCATTTGCTTTGTTTACATGTCAACAAATGATTATTCGGTTCATTCATTTCCGTTGATAAAGTTGTATTCAAAATGTCAGCGAATTGAATTTGAGACTAAAAGAAAAATTCTGCACACTTGTGCACCGAAAAGGGTGTTACTTTACAACCAGATTGCGAAAAGAGTAAAATGTTCACCCGGCAAGTGTAAAACGCATCATCGAAAAGTTTGGTAAGGAGTGCTCCTCAAGGATTTACCAAGAAGTGGCCGAAACCCGGCTCCAGCAACCCTGATTTGGACCAAAAGTTGTGGATTATATTCAACGGAACAAATCTGCTTCTACTCGCGATCTAGCCAAGAAGTTCAGGACCAGCATCGGAATGATTCAACGAATCAAGCGCAGGAATGACTTGAAGACGTACAAAATGCAGAAAGTGCTCAAACAAACTCTGAACAAAAGTCTCGTGCCAAAACCAGGGCTCGAAAGCTGTACAGCTGCATTTTGGACAATGTCGACACAGTGCATTTTGATGGATGACGAAACATACGTTAAAGAAGATTCAAGAACGCTACCGGGGCCGCAGTTTTATACTAAATCTGTTGGGGAACGTAGCCAACCGCAGATACGACTGTTGCGATGGAGAAATTCGGTCAGAAGGTGCTCATTTGGCAAGTTATTTGCACATGGGGCTTGCGTTCTTCAATTTTCTATACAAAAGGAACTATAAATGCTGAGATTTATCAAATGGAATGTTTGAAGAACAGGTTGCTACCATTGTATAGAAAGCACCAGTCCCTCCTCTCTTCTGGCCAGATTTGGCATCGGCACATTACGCCAACCACTCTACAGTGGCTGACGGAGAATAACATCAAGTTCGTAGAAAAAGACATCAACCCACCAAACTGTCCCCAGTTACGACCGATCGAACGCTATTGGGCAATAGTCAAGCGTATATTTAAGAAGGATGGTACAGTGTCCCAAAACATGACCGATTTTAAGAAAATTGGCAGCGGCATCCAGGAAGTGCACAAAGGTCACTGTGCAGAATTTGATGGCAGGTGTCAAATCAAAGGTACGGGCATTCTACAGAAATGAACATGATGACTATTTATCCGTTTGGATCTTTTGTAAACATGTTAAGCTTATAATAAACTGAAATAGTATGTTAATTTTAACCATGTTTTCATGCCTATTTTATTATTTGGAAGTTTATAACTACTTTTCGATACACTCCTTATGCTGTGCGTTTGACTTCCATCTTTCGTTTGCTAACTTGTTTGTACGGTTTTGATTCTTCGTTTTCGCAATGCCTGGCATTGAAAAAGACGTGAAAATTAAGATTTTTGACACCTGACTACGTGAAAAGGGTGTAACTGTGCGACAATTGGCGAAGCGCTTTACGGGTGTGGAATCCATCATAGACAAGTTTGGGGAACATTGTTCTTTGGATGAACTTCCAGGAAGAGGCAGAAAACACAGATCTTCCAACCCTAAACTGGATCATAAAGTGGTAGCTCTCATTTGGAAGAACAAATCAATAACTACAAAAATCAGAAGAAAAATTTGTAATTTCCAATCAATTCCAACTACCTTGTTCAGACTTCTTCAGTGTCGTGTACTCATCGAATAATGGAAATTTGACAATTTGACCGTGTCTAGTGTGTTAAAATCGTTCAAGAAGACCCAGACGACCCTGCAGTGACCTGACAGGTGAGGGATTACTTCAAATGCATTCCGAACCATTCGATTCGGGATGGGGCCAAGAAGGTCAATTATTCCGTCTGGTTCGTCCAGCAGACAATGAAACGGGCTGGACTTCATGTCTTCAAAGTATTGTTAGCACCTAACCGAGCCGATAAACAGAAAACGGTGGTCAAATCCCTTACCAGGAAGCTGTACCGCGAGTGGTAAGAGCAGCCGAAATGTTGAAATGGACGATGAGACATACATTAAAGCGGACGCAAAGCAGATCTCGTTTTTCATCGCCAAGTCCCACCTGAATGTTCCGGAGAAGTTATAGAAGAAGGAGATCGCGGAAAAATTTCCAAGAAGTATTTGTGTGACAAGCGATCTGTGGGTGCGGCGAATTCAGCAAGCCGTACATAACGACCGGAACCATCAACGGCCAAAGATATAAAGAAGAATTCCTTCAGAAACACCTGCTGCCCTTCCTCTGGCCCTACGAAGGGGACACTTTGTTATGGCCGGTTCTGGCATCGTGCCATTATGCGGAACCGGTGATGGAGTGGTAAGAAGCCCACCATGATGTTTTTGTGCCGAAGAATGCAACTTCAGTAGCCGGCCCCAAGTCGGCTTTCTAAACTAGAAAATGAGAAGAAAGATTAGTAATTCCCACTACCTTTATTGCTTATACTGACAGATACGCGTATTTTGTCTACAATGTGCAGACTATTGGAAAGAGGGGCGATATGTTCCATCCGCCGCCACTGCTACACTTTGACTAGAGAGAAAAACAAGAAGCAAAAGCAGACGCAAAATAAAAAACATGTTCTTTTCTCATTCCGCCACGCGTTTCGAAAAATGTATCGGTATTCCGGCCTTTTGGTGTTTTCCAATTTGTGGCTTATGTCGTCTGCAGGTTTCCAACAGATTATGGGCCCGCAGACGGGTTGAAAGTGCGTCGAAAGTGATTTTATTTTTCGGACAAAAACCTTCGTCGAAAAGTGTGACGCAATTGCCACTTGAATGTCGAGAGGTTTAGCCATGGAGCTGCGCCGTGCCAAATCAGTTGGCTCGTAGTCACAGTGCGAGGGTTCTTTGTGGCACTCGTGTGAGTGTGACGTACCTCTTTGAGTGCGAAGGGCAGTTATTCTGACGCTCTGCGAGTGAATGTTTGTTCGGCGTGGTGTTCACAATACCACAGAAATCGGAATGGCCAAGAAATTTCTTATCCATCGTCTTAACCACGAAAACTACCTGACGTGGAAAACGCGTATGGAGATGTTCCTCAGTTACCTCAACTGTGGCTGTACAGGATCAAAAACCCGAACCAGTGACACCGGAGTGCACGAGTTCTGACCAAAAGTGTGCCGCAACGATAGTGCTATACATCGAAGACAGCCAGTTGAATCTCGTGAAAGACGTTGCTATGGCAAAGGATGCATGGAATCGGATCAAGGAATACCACAGCAAAGCGACAATGACATCGCGGGTAGCGCTGCTGAAGAGAATCTGCAGCTTAAAACTGGCTGAAGGTTCAAATATGGAGCAACCCTTATTCGACCTAGAGGAGCTACCGAGTGTCGTGCACAGGCCAGCCGTTGGAGGATTTCTTGAAAATTGCCATGGTCTATCGAAGTCTTCCGGTGTCTTATGGTAACCTCATTACAGCTTTGTCGCCTGGAAGCGGACCTAAAAATTGGAATCGTCAAGCAGAAACTGCTTAAAGAGAATCAACGTCGAGTGGAACGGAATTGTGATTCTGGAGAACGTGCGATGAAGCTTTGGCACGAAGGGACAGCGTTTGAGACCGAGCTCATAGGGCCCAGAGCATTTTAAGAAAAACTGCCATGAGTTCCTGCCACAGCAAGCCAAAGCTAATTACCGTGAAGACAAATCGAATGCCTCGAAAGCGAAGCAAGCTACGGAAAAGGAGTCAGCAACTGTGTGTTGTTTCGCCGGAAATAGTCGACAAAATTGATCCTGGTACATCGACAGCAGATGCTCCAGCCACATGACTAGCAATCGGGCGTTCTTCGATAGCTTGGACGAAACCGCTAAAATAGAGATGAGACTGGTGGATGGATTCGTGAGGAAGTCCCACGATGTCGGAGAAGGTTTCTTTAAATGTGTTGCCGGAGATGGCAAGGCGAAGCGTTGGGTAGTGGTCTGTTGTCAGTAAAAAATCAAGTGAAACGTGGTTGCAAGACCTGGAAAATGGATTGCAAGGCCCCGAAACTTATTATCGTGGACGGCAAAAAGGCGTATAGATTCCTCGATCCCACCTCGAGTACGGTTACAATAAGCCGTGATACATGTTACATCGATTTGAAGAATGAGTTCCTCGAAAACCAACGTCAGGCAAAAGTAGATGTGGGTGATTACGTTTTGTATGATCTGGGAACTGATGCTGAACAGTAGAAACATTCGATTTACATGGCAGTCTGAAATTGAGGAAGAGCGGGTGCCCGATGCTGATGCACAGTTGTCTGAGTCAAAAGAAGAATTTTAAGGATGGGAAGATACGCGAATGTGTGAATGCATATAAAACTTCGTCCTCGAAGCGTAGTCCACGGGGAGTCCTTCCGCAACGCTTGAAGGACTACGTCGTTGACTGCGGAATGGTGATTGAGCAGGATCCAGCGAATTATAACAAGGCGACCAATAGCTCTGAAAGAGATTCGTGGCATAAGGCGATGCAGGAGGAGTACGAATCGCTGATGAAACAGGGAACGTGGAAGTTGATGGAATTGCCACCCAGCCGCAGACAAATGGGTTTATAAACGAAAGTAAGACAACACTGAAAATGTGACTTGTTTCAAAATCCGTCTATTCGCAGCAGTATGGTGTCGACTATGATGCCGTATTCACTCCCGTGGCCACAGACAACCCTGAGAGTCTCGCTGACAGTTGCTGGAGTGAAGAAAGTGACACTTCATTACTGGGATTTGAAGAATGCATATCTACACGGTCAACTGAAAGAGGATATGTGCATGCGGAAGCCGAGAGGTTTCGTCAAACCTGGTAAGGAAAACCTTGTCTGCAAACTAATGCGCAGCCTGGATGGCTTAAAGCAAAGCGCTCGTGTGTGGAACGATACTATCAACCAGGTACTCGTTTCCATCGGATTCGAGCTCCCTCGCTTTTATATTTTTCCTTGAAAGTTCATGTTTTTTTAATTTGTTGTTGTTGTTTTTTTAATAACATGTCAAATTATTGGCGATGCATGTATTTTAGTTTTTGAGCTAAATTTTATCAATAATTCTATGTTTTTAGTTTTTGCTAACTAGCCAACCACAGGTCTCCATTTTTCAAGGTAACTTGTCAACCATACGTCCTAATCAATCTAAGGGGATTTTTATAAGTTTATTTGGCTTTTTTGATAGCTGAGGAAAAGGTCGTAAGCAACGTGTTCTCATTCATGGAATTTTCAGACCCCCACTCCCATTGTGGTTCTTTGCCCGTACTTTGTTTTTCAAATTTATATGGAGCAAGTGTTCTGGCCAACTCCATCTCCCTCTTCCCCATTCAATAAGACAACGTGGTTATTGGACTATCCATTCGTTGAGTACTCGACTATTAGTACACGGCACAGAAGAAGTCTGCACATTGAACACGAAATATGCGTATCAACAACATCAATATCATTCAAAATAATCAAACACATTAAATCCTGTGCAAAACTTGCGCCATCTTTCTTACACACTTTCATCCACTCTTTCGTCAAATCTTTGTCGTTTTTGACGACCTTCCATGTTTTCCGGAACTTGCTCTTCATAATCACCCAGATTGATTGTATTGGGCGAATTTCTGGCGATTAAGGCGAATTTGTCTCCTTCGGTACAAAACAACATCTCTGGGTTCCATTCGTACCATTCCATCACCGGTTTCACGTTATGACACGATGCCAGATCCGATCAAAACAGAGTGTCACCTTTGTAGGCCGGAGGAAGCGCCGGCTTCTGAAGGCATTCTTTTTTATGTATTTGGCCGTTGATTCTGCTGGTCGTTATGTACGGCTTGCTTAATTTTCCGCATCCACAAATCGCCTGCCACACCAAGTACTTCTTGGCAAATTTGACTCCAGAACATCCCGGCGGGACTCGCCGACGAAAAACTCCAGGCCGGAGATCTGCTTGGAGCTCGCTTCTATGAACGTCTCATCGTCCATTTCAGCATTTTGACTGCACCAACCACTGGCGGTACAGCTTCGAGGCGCGGTATTTGACCACCGTATTCTGTTTATCGGTTCAGTTAGGCGCTTTCCTTACCTTGAAGACATGAAGTCAGGCCGCTTTATTGTCTACTAGACGAACCAGACGGAAGAGTTAGCCATTTTGGCCACGTCCCGAATCGAATAGTTATGACTGAGCTTGAAATAATCCCGCACCTGTCAGCTCGCCGCTGAGTCGTCTGGGTCTCCTTGAACGATTTTAATACACGAGACACGGTCGAATTGTCGATTTGCAACTGTTTCACGATTCACTTGTGGGACTGCCCTGGATTTTGCGATGACAACGCCCATAATTTTTTGTCGAAGCACTTTTCACTTGAAAGCCGTCTCGATAACCTCTTGACAGATTGTGACGAAATTTTGCTCATGGAAACATTATACTTACCCAAAATTTAAACAATTTTTACCCATGCAATAAAAAGTTATATACAAACGCAAGTGTTGCATTTTTTCCGAGTACAATCTTTAGGAGTGTAGTCCAAACTGTTCCATGGTTTTCTGGAGAAATGAGAATACACCTTCGAATTTTTAGTGACATTTTTAGTGACATTTTTTAGCGACATTTTATGCCGTCTTTGAATCAACCATGTCAATTCTGCCAACACTTCCTTGCTTCTGTTAAACAGTTAACATGATATTATTGATACCAAGCTTCTAAGCTATTCAGCCAAGCGATATATTCTGATTGACAGTATGAGAGTATACATTTTCTTACGTAAGATTTGCTGTTCCGAAGCCTCACGGATTGTTATGAAACTTAGCAGATGTAAATATTGAACCACTTTTGCTCAAATTTTTAAAAAATTGACTCACACGGTTAAACGAGATTCAGTCCAAATTGTATGAACCAATCTCTGTGAATACACCCTTTACAACGCTTTTCGGGCACTTGTTTTGGCCGTCACTGTTTATCATTGCGGTTCGGTACAATCTTCACCTTGAATGACTTTATTCATTGTCAATGCTTTGAAATATACTCGAAGATCGGTGATATTTAACTGAGCAACGGTTCGGGCCGTAAGGTTTGGCCTCCGCCGTACTGTTTGTTTCTCCTTCGCATTCCTCCGGTGGTTCCACAAATCCGTGTTCTTATTTCTTCCTATCTTGTTATTCTTCTTCTTATTTCTTCTGTTGTCAAACGAGTATTTGGAAGATTTTGAAACGCTGTGAACAGTTACTTACTTATTACTAATACTGGTCAAACGTCCTCTTAGAACCGCACCTGCGTCAGGATATTTCTTCATAAAAGTCGGTTGAGGGCTGTTTGTCTCCAGTTCCTTGGATGTCCCACACTTCCAAGGTCTTGCTCCACTTGGTTTAACCACCTAGCTCGCTGCGTTCTTCTCCGTCTTGTACCGGTCGGATTCGAGGCAAACACCATTGTTCCGGGGTTGTTGTTCGACATTCTTACAACATGTCCCGCCCATTATACCCTTCCAGGTTTAGTGACTTTCGATACTGTGTTCACCTAGAGCTGCGTGCCAGCTCGTGATTCATCATTCTCCTCCATACGTCGTTTTCACATACACGACCAAGCACTACACGCGTCGTTCGAAAACTTCTAGAGCTTGCTGGTCTTCTTCGAGCGTTGTCCACGTCTCATGCTCGTTAGAGAACTACCGGTCTTATAAGCGCTATGTAAATGATACACTTTTTACGGGAGTGAAGTTTACCAGACCTCTATGTCTTGTCCATAGTAGACACGACTTCCGATAATGGAACGTCTCCGAATTTCTCTGCTACAGTTGTATTGGCCTCATCCACCACCTCGAACTCATCTCCGTCGATTGCAACAGTTGCCTATGCGAGCTCTATCACGCTCGGTTCCTCCAGTAAAGAAATATTTACTTAGTCTTCGACGCATTCACCTTCAACCCAAGCTTATCCGCTTAACGTTTCAGCTTGGGGTACTGATCAGCTACCTTGTACGTTCTGCTAACAATTTCCACTTTGTTAGCGAAATAGATGAACTGGCTGGATTTATTGTAAATCGTACCCCGCATGTTAGAGTCCGATATCTTCCCACAAATTTGCTTGCTAGCGGCGATAGACGACGGAAGATAGCACTTTGTAGGCCGCGTTGAGAATAGTGATCGCTCGATAGTTCTGACATTCTAATTTGTTAACCTTTTTGTTTATTGGGCATATAACTCCATCTTTCCACTCTTCAGGTAGCTGTTCTGTAGCCTAAGGAGTGTATCGAAAATAAGCTATCCACAAACTTTCTTTCAAATTATGTTGAAAACCGATATTTTATTCATACAAAAAATTGATCCTTTATTGTACGAGGTTGAACTTGAACATTATGAAGACTGGATGAAATTTAAGTTATTCCTTCACGAATTTTCGAACTTTGGATCAAATGCTCTTCATCAAGTTCCGGACAAGTGTTGCATCGCATTTTTTGGACGCTTGAGCCCAAATTTTTTTGAACTCCTGCATATTCCCAGCTGCCTTATCAGTCTTCTTGAAGACCCTCTTCACGATTGCCCAGTAACGAAGCTGAGGGCAATTTGGTGGATTGATATTTTTTCTCAACGAAATCTATACCCTTTTCCGCAAGCCAATTGAGAGTGGTTTTGGCATAGTGAGCCGACGCTAAATCCGGCCAAAACAGTAGAGGTGTACTACGCCTCTTATATAAAGGCAACAATCTCTTCTGGAGACACTCAGATCGATAGATTTCCGCATTTATAGTTCCGGTAGTGTAAAAAATGGTTGACTTTTAACCACAAGAACATATTGCTTACCATATCAGTACCTTTCGACCGAATTTCTCCACTTGAATCGACCTGTCCGCATCGCTCACATCCTCCCCAACGACGGCAGTAAAGTATTGTGGACCTGGAAGGGTTTTTGAGTCCTCCTTTACATAGGTCTCATCGTCCATCAAAACGCATGCATCCGGACGCTGCAAAAGACGCGCATACAATTTCCGGGCCCTTGTTGCTGCTCGCTTCTTCTGTTCTGCACTTTGTTTCGAGATGTTCTGCTTCTTGTAGGTCTTCAGGTGGTTTCGCCTCTTGATACGCTGGATCATTCCGACACTCGTTCCTACTTTTTTGGCCAAATCACGTATTGACATTCATTTGTTCTTCATGATTAGATATACCACTTTCTGCTCCAGTTTCGGGTTAGAAGAACCGGGTTTTCTGCCTCTTCCTGGTAGCTCATCCAAAGAATAGTGTTCCCCAAACTTATTAATGATGGTTTTAACACCCGCATGATGAATTCCAAACTGCTTCGCCAAATTTCGCATAGTAATACCCTTCTCACTTAGCCATGTGTCCAGAACCTTAATTTTCACTTATTTTTCAATACGCGACATTTTGAAAACGCAGAATTCGAGCCGCACAAACAAGTAAATAAAAGAAAGCTGACAGTCAAACGCACAGCATGCAGTGTTCAGAGCATAAAAAACCATCACAAATACATGCGTACAACGCAAATGTATGTGGATAGCTTATATTCGATACACTCCTTAACAATGCAGACAAGTCGCCAACTTATGCGGGCCCATTTTTATAAGTTCCGTTCCGATGTCATCCTTTCCAGCTACCTTGTTATTCTTAAGCTGTTTGATAGCATCCTTAACATCCCTTATCGCGGGAGTTGGCACGTCATCCTCGTCCACCGTACCGATGAAGCCATTCCGCCTGCTGTCTGGGTATTCCGCCTCTGCACAATTCAAGTGTTCATTGTAGTGCTGCTCTCATCTTTCAATCACCTCACGTGCATCCGTCAGGATACCTCCATCTTTATCCCGACACAGTTCTAGTAGAATTTTCGCGTGTCTTGAGAACGATACAGCTGCTCCATTTCTTCGCACTCTAATTCCTCCAGGTGACGCTTATTATCCCGGAAGAGATGGGTTTGCTGTCTTCGCTTCTGTCTGTATCGCTCGACATTTTGACAAGGTGCCTGCTTCAGCATCAACACCCGCCATGCATTCTTCTCGAATAGAACCGTTTGACACTCATCGTCGAACAAATTGTTCCGTCTTCCGCTGCGTTGTTGATGGCTGGAATGACGGTAGTCCAGCAGTCCTCAAGAGGGGCTTCGATTAGCTCTCCCTCTTCCGGCAACGCTGCTTCAAGGCTTTGCGCGTAATTACTTCGGGTTGCTTCGGGTAGCTTCAGTCGCTCCAGATTATACCGTGGCGGGCGCCGGTATCGTATGTTGTTCACAACGGGAAGTATTTGGCACACTTTGACCATTACCAGATAGTGGTCTTAGTCGATGTTCGCGCCGCGATAGGTCCTGACGTCAATAATATCCGAGAAGTGTCTTCCATCAATCAAAACGTGGTCGATTTGTGATTCGGTCTGTTGAGGTGATCTCCAGGTGTATAGGAGGCTGTTCTGTAAGTAGGTACTGAGTATGGCCATGTTCTTGGAGGCGGCGAAATAGATGAGTCTGAAGCGCTGGTAGGCACGGAACTTTCCTATAACCGGTCTGAATTCCTCTTTCTGGACAACCTGAGCATTGACGATTTTGACGTCATGGTTTGGACAGCTGTTGTATTCCCGTTCAAGGTGTGCCTAAAAAGTGTCCTTGGCGTCATCGTCACGTCCTAGGTGAGGGCTGTGCACGTTGATTATGCTGACATTTAAGAAACGGCCTTTGATTCTTAACTTGCACATTCTGTTGCCAATTGACGACCAACCAATCACGCGCTTTTGCATTCCGGCCATCACGATAAAAGCTGTTCCCAGCTCGCGTGTATTCTTACCGCAGCGCGGGTGGGTGGTAGCGCAACCACAGACGGAAAACAGACGACACCACGAGTTTTCTTTACACGGACCAATTAAACTGCTCATTCAAAAGAGTTTGGGTTATGCGGAATATTGCCACAATCAGCGATGGCGGCGTTGGTTTACTCTGCTTGACATTTTGTTCGCTGTATGTTTTTGTTCTTTTGTGCTTATTTATGTACGGTAAATTCATTTTTGTGTAGGTTCAATTGAACAATTACTGTGGTGTTGATCCAGGTGGCGGCGCGCTGTAAAATATGCTGCGCTGCGCGCTCCAGCGCTATCTTTCTTCGCGCTACGCTGCGCTCTTTGCGCGCCGGCGCGGCGCGCGGCGCGCGCGGCATCGCTGGCGCGCGCGCTGGCAGCATCTCGCGCCGCGCGCGCCCCCACGCGCGGCAGCGCGCGCCACGCGCGCGCGCGCTATGGCGCGCGCGCGCGCTATGGCAGCGTATGTCGCTCCCCTGCGTCTGCCTGCCATGCCTCCATAATAACGCGCTGCGCGCTCTGCCTTCAGCCTGCTGTGCGCGCGCGCGCGCGCGCGCGTCATCTGCGCATGCTGGTGGCGCATATTTGCGCGCATATAAACATCTGTAATATGTATTTCTTTACATATCTGCGCTGGTGGCGCGCGGAAGAAGAAGAAAAAAAAATCAAATCAAAAAAAAAATATTATTGCGCGCGCGCTGTTCTATGTGCGCGCTCTTTATCAAAAAAAAAATAAATTGCATGTGTTTATCAAAAAAAAAAAAAAAAAAGAAGGAAGAT
>JASCZW010013037.1:0-26738 GCA_034211315.2 Aedes japonicus
GCATTTGTACGAAGGTGTGTTGAGTACAATCATACACTAGCCTCAGGAAGTCGAGAAATTTTTGCTTACATTACATTCATAGACCAGACAGAGAATCGAACCCAACCACCTCGATTATGGGGTTTCCTTGACGAACTGAGCTAAAGAAGAATTCACGATATTTTGATATTTAGCTTTTATTTAGTTACATATCAACTAGTCGGTTATTCCGCATTTTTTTCAAAAATGAATTGTAGTGTTTCATTATTACCGACTGGAAGTAAAATACTAAAATTATCTGAATCAGGAATGAATTCTTCATTTGTTTTTAACTTTTGAATTTAGAAGGGAAACTATCAGGTGGAAAGTAAGCAAAAGCTTGGGTCTCATCCACAATTTGCGTTTTTACGCCTTTATGATGAAACTGCTTACATATGGATGAAACGATAAGTTCAGAATTAAACTGTGAGGATATTGCAATGAGAACTCCCTCACCAGACTATACTTGAGTTAAGAGTAAATCACGGTCAGCTCCGAAATTATAATGTTATGATTACTATCAAAGGAATCTTCGCTTCTTATGCTCTCATTTGAACTAGTTTCAGTACCCCAAATTACATAAATTTTTAATTTTAAAGCTTATTGAATTTTAAAGAATTATGTGGAAATTTTCACATAGCAAATATTATTGAACAAATACAGACTGTTCCAGAAATTATAAGAACTCCTAATGTTAACGGTCATTTTGATTTGTATGATATTTTTTAAATGATTTTGGCTGCGTCCTTTTGTTTACAAATTTCTGTGCGTGATAGCATCAAGAGCAAGAGCATGATTAACCGGCCGAGGTTGCTACTCCGTTGTTGCCAGATGAGCTGTTATTACACAGAGAACCAACAGATCATGCTTGAGACTAACATACATCCTCAATGTGAAAAAACTGGTGATTCCAAACTAAGGTGCAGATCAAATAAGAAAAGGGTAGGAATATGTTGACATGATACTCGCTTTATTAGAAGCCGTGGAGTCCACTGCACTTCCACGAGAAATCACAGGGATTTTGGGTAACAGGATTGGGTAGAAGCAGGGTTCGTTTAGGTTAAGCTGTCAAGTGAAATCTTTGAAAATTAGTACCGATTTGATCCGATTTAAACCAATAGTAAGGACATCTTCAGCGGTGATCTATATTTGGAACAACTTTATACTTGATCTATTTTAGAACCAGCTAAAATAGACCAACTTCGTGTTGTATTTTTTGTTGGTAAACCTATTAATCTTGTTAAACCTAGTAATCTTGTCAATCATCTAACATCAGAGAACAGAAGTTTTTTTTGTTCAGAGAGCGGAGATTTTGCACAATGTTTTTGCTAATGGTTTGACCAAATCATTTTTACTGCGTCGTTAGCAGACAACGAGGAATACTTGCTCTTTCATTTGACTGAAGGTGAATGTGTGAATCCATGCTGTTGGACAGAGGTTTGAGTGGTGGCCGGAATGGTCGTGATCTCAGTTGTACTTTTCGGAGAATACTCACTGCGGGTGCTGTTCACCAGAAAACAAATAACAAACTTTACTTTAAAACCCAAATAGTTTTTACTCGCGGCGATTGTCACAAAAAACGAACTGTACAGTTTGGTGGACCGAGAACTAGTAAAGTTATTTTACAATGGATTTGATTTTAAGCCTAACAGCTGATTTTTCAAAGTTGTATGTGTGCCAACAGTATACGAAAGCAATATCAAATTTACTCCTGTCAGATATGGATTCTGCAACTGACGTTATTGCTGTTACACAACACATGCATTTCACTAAAACTCTAATCATGACCAATCCATCTATCATCCGATTGTTCATTTTTCATTTCCGAGCAATCGAAATACTATTCGGAATCGGATTTTGCCATCAAATTAGTCATGAAATCAACAACAGTCACACCTTCGGGAGCTAATCCCCCCCCCCGAAAACTACAGTAGCTGTAAAAAAGCTAAGAGAAACATTTGATATCCAGGAATCAACTAATGGAACAGTTCGCAGGTACCGAGAGCAACTTGGATCAGCATCCGAGGCGAACAATACCACTAACTGTCCGGCGCCAGCGCTACCCGCACCAAACATGGCCACTTTACGGCTTAAAAGCTGAAATTTCACTTAATTGGTATTATCAAGCAGCGTGTAGCGTTTTGAAACTTTATTTTTCTTGTTCCAAACTGCTACAAGAATAGATCAATCCACTTTAAAAATTATGTAAAATAGCTCCGGAATAAAATTAACAACAGCGCACAATGGTCGGAAAAGCCTTTTTTCAGGGCGAAATTAATAATTCCTAAGGGTTACGTTTTCGAATCATGGTGTTTTCTACAAAGTTGTATCTGAACAAGTTGTCCATCTTATGGTGATAATTTGGTAGTTCCAAACTTTACCGCTGTTGCTAACTTTTGAACGAAACACAATAGAAGGGTAATGTCAGCAGCAAGTTTGTAGGAAATATAATTTCAAGCAACTTTGTTTCAGACACCATTTTTCTATCTCTTCATTCGACCATGGTAGAGCTATTTTTCTGCTTTATATCAGGGTGTCTCTTAAAAACGAGTTTTTTCATTATTACTTTTTTGTTTCTCATTTTAGGATTAAGTGATCTTCAATCAAAATATATAAACCGTTATAACGCACATTTTTAATCAACAAAGTTTTTTAATACTGCTTGTGATTCAAAAGTTACGAGTAATTTTAGCAAAAAAAATGCGTTTTTTTCTTTTCGCCCTTATGATTGTTTAGGCGAGAATTGGCCAAAAAATCATCAAATTCTTGTTTTAATGGGTATCAAGGAACATAATGCTATATAAATGAGCCCGGGTACTTCTGGGGCACACAAGCGGGGACTGCTTAAAATCGGCCATTTTTTTCGTTAAAATTACCCCTAACTTTTGCACAATAAAATATACTTATACATTTAGTTCAGCAAAAACTTGTGTCATATTTTTTTCTACACTTCGCCCCAAGATTATTTTTTCCTAAGAATTGAAACTAAAAAGTTAGAATAAAAAAACTGATTTTTTAGGGACACCCTAATGTACTCCAGCAAAATAGCTTCGAACTAAAGCAGTGCACAAGCGCCAGACGCTTCAGTCGTGAATGAACAGCATGTAAAGTTAGCGGTAAAGTTTGGAACTACCAAATTATCACCACAAGATGGACAACTTGTTCAGATACAACTTTGTAGAAAACACCATGATTCGGAAACGTAACCCTTAGGAGTTATTAATTTCGCCCTGAAAAAAGGCTTTTCCGACCACTGTGCAGTGGTGTTCTTGCGTTTGGTCTAAAAAATAAATCCCATCCACTATTTGGACCACCGTTAAAGATGCCCTAAGGATGCTATTGGGGCCACTCAAAAAATGTGATAGTGATTTATCATTGGGAAACTAGAAGATGTTTTACAATGCTGGAAAGACCGATTTGGACCGATTTAAACTAACAGTGAGGATGCTATTGGGGCCACTCACAAAGTGGTTTTTCATTAGGAAAACAAGGCAATTCATCTCAACGCTTGGACCGATCTACACCAACAGTACCTATGCCGTTGGAATAACTTACAAAATGGGACAGTGGTTTATTTATTCCAAGATAGGGTGGCCCGACGAGCTTGGTGAACAAATATTTTGGATCACAATCAATTATGTAGCTCACCCCCGACCCATCTTACCCGGTGAATCACGACTTCTCATGCTCACCCGATCACTCGCGCAACGAACAATAAGCAACCGAAACAATAGAATAAACGCAACGCCCGAAAACAAAACATTGCGGAACAAAGTATCGACACAACCGATTCAACCGATTCAACCGATGGTCGACGCAAACCTATTAAAAATAAATTTTATGAATATAGATGGGTAACAATTACCTGTCATGCTCCACGTCCTTGCGAACACTTACTATCGATGGTTGGACAATATTGGCTGAAGTGAGCATTGAATGAGAATAGTGAGAAGATTTCATTGAATAAATGACTACAATACTCAGTTTTTTATTCGGCTGAAGCCCATTCGAGCTTTATTGGATGATCTCAGTCGGCTGTTCACCTTCTTCTTCTTTTATAGCGTTTAAATCTTACTGCTTTCACAATTCGCTTATTGCTTGCTCTCAATTAAGTGTTCTTAATGCACTTCCACAGTTATTAATTGAGAGCTTTCGATGCCAGGTACCATTTTTGCATTTGTTTGATTGTGTGGTAAATACAATTATACCCTATGCCTAGGGAGTCGAGTGATTTTCCTTGACGAAACATTCTTAGACCAGACCGGGAATCGAACCCAGCCACCTCCAGCATGATGGTACTTTGTAGCCACGCCTTTATCTACTGAGCTAAGGGATGACCCTAGAACAGCGGGCCTTAATCATGAAAGGTTACTGGTTATTACTGTTACTGTCACCCGCTATTGTTAGTGAGTACATATAATATTTGAAGGTTAATTATAGGTTTGATCTATAAACAAATCATTTGGAAGCTCATTTCTATTTATTTTTTCCGCTCAGCCACCCCAAGGTTCCCTTCTTTCAAACTCACCTTCAGTTCAATTTCCCAATCGAGTAGGACACATCACAATAGACAATCTTGTGATGGAGCACGGACGTTGGGTTACCTACTAGATGTATGAAAAATACTCTATCACCTATTTAGGATTATTTCTGAAAAATCCAAATTTAGCCAACACCCAATCTGGTCTTGTAATTCCTGCTATTGACAAGAAGGCCAGAGATGCCTTTAAGTATAAACCATCGACTTCCGTTTGAGGTGTGGCGAAAAATGTCTAACGTAATGCGTGCAAAAGAGTGACTTGGAGTCAAGCTATACCAATTAAACCTAAAAAGAACTCAAACAAGCAGAATTTCACTTCAAAAAGTCGTGCTATTTTTTGCAAACATTTCCTTGTACATATCATAATGGACAACGAAAAATACGTACTTAAAGGCTTTAAACAGCTTCCGGGTCTGGCGTATCATACCGAAATGCAAAGGAACGCCGTAACCTAGTATTTTTGGACTTAAAGGTTTCCAAATTCCCGAAAAAGTATTTGATTTGGCAGGCCATAGTTAGTTGGGGTCGAAAAACGTATCGTCTCTACCGGCACTATCAATAAGGATGTGTACGAGAAAGAATGTCTGTGTTGGCCTGATTTGGCTTCTTGTAGCTATGCGAAATCCGTCCTGGAATGGTAAAAGGTACAAGAGGTCAAATACGTTCCTTAAATAATTAAGGGAGGATATACAGTTAGGATGAGCTAAAAGTAAGTAAATTTCCGTAGAAAACGCTCCTAAAACCCTTTTTTCGAAATTCGAACACCAAGTGTTTCTTTTCGTCGTTTTTGGAAGACGTCTTTTTCGCGCGCGGGAGGTATTTTTCGATCATTAAAACTTTCAACGCGTTTTTCTCAAAGCAGCATTTTCGGAGTTTATGCCGGTGATAACTCGAAAACTAATAATTTGATTGAGCTGAAACTTACAGGATTTGATTGTTATAGTAATACCTTCTATATGAGTTAATAATCATTAATACTGTAATATTTTATTAATAAATATGGAAAAATGTGATAAAATGGCGGAAAAAATGTGGTTACGCCAAGAGTGCAATTGGTATTTTTTTACTTTGTTTTTCAATTAATCTACTAACTGTAATGGTCATTAATGTTTTGTTTTTGGGTAAGCAGGTTTCAGATCAAAACTGCGACCAGGAGAGCCGGCACAAGCAAAATACCTCGACTTTTTCAACGCATTCTAATAGCCGCCATTTTGTTGAAAAAAAAAATTGAAAAAAATATTTTTGTATACTACATGGATACACTTATAATTGTAAAAAAGTTTCGATTGATTTGAGTAAAAACTTGAAGAAATAATATCAAAAATGAGTTTTTTTTCTCGTTCTAACTGTATATCCCCCCTTAATCCACCAAATTGATCAGAACTACGCCCAATAGAGAGGTACTGGGCTCTAGTTAGGCGGAAACTCTTCGAAACTAAGAAGAAAGCAAATGGTACCGATGATTTTAAAAGAAGATGGAGAATCGTCAGGGCGGGCGTTTCTGAGGATACCGTACGGGTGAACCGTGTACCACAGAAAGTTCAAGAATTTTACAGAAAGAAGGATCGACATCTTAATCGAGTGTTTTTAATGTTGATATTACTCTATTATTGTGAAATGATCAATCTGTTTTGTTGAAATATGTGTAAAAAATTGCTGCTGCTATTATTTTGGTGCCCGAAATTTCGAAATGGAAAATTCGATTGTAAAACACTTCCCGGACCACAATACTTCACTGTACGCAAGGGCAGGGGTATCCCCGAAACAGAGAAGGCCATTTTCACCAAAAAAGGCAATGTGGCAGGTAATATGCGAATGAGGCTAAATATCCAGCCCGTACGTAACATCGAAACATTGAACATCCAGAAGTACATCAAGGAATGCCTCCAGAAGCGTTTATTGCCGATGATTAAGCTGCATGATGGTCCAGTCATATTTTTGCCTGATTTGACATCATGTCATCACGCCAAGGACAAGGGTGGTACATAAGCCAAAATGTCTGTTTCGTGCCGAAAGACATGAATCCGTCAAATTACTCGGGGGCACGACCAATTGAGACTTTCTGAGCTTTGAACCAAGCAAAGTTACGGAAGTTCGTAAGACCAGCGGATGACACCGAAAAATTCAAAAAAAAAAAAATGGACAAAACTGGTGAAAATGGTGGGAAGTTTAACTGTGATGAAGCTTAAAGGTCATGTTCAAGGAAAAGTACACTCAGTAGCAAAAAAAAAAGCTCAGCATAATTTTGCTCCTAAATAACGCCATGTATGATATATGATACGATAACTTCAAATTTATAAATTTTATAAACATGAAATTTTGGTCATATGAGGTCTATGCATTGATTATAGTGTTGTCAAATTTTCAGCTAAAAATATTGATAATTTAAAAACTTACAGAAGGTTGAACATGGCTTTATTTGGTAGCAAAATTTGTTTATTTATTTATTTATTTATTTAGTTCTATTACGTAACTTAAGACTTGAAGGTCTTTTTAATGTTACAATGATTTTCATTGGTAGAATAAGCGCTGCAATTCCAGACTTTACAAATTTAACTTATTTTCTGTACTTCAATATTGCATCAACTTTTAAACTTCTTCTATTACTTGAAATGCTCTATACATCCTCCCTTAAATGCTTTGAAAGAAGTTTCGCTGGAAAGATTATTTGGTAAAGAATTCCAATGAACTACACCTCGAACGAAAAATGAATTACCATACTTAGAGGTTCGATGTCGCGGAAGAATAAATTTCTTAGAACGATTGCTTCGTGAAAATTGTAATTTGCTGTATAAATAGTCTGGCATTTTTGAACTCGTAAGACCATGCAAAAATAAACATGAACGTAGTTTGCTGAAGTTTTCAAATCGGCAGCCAATTAATATATGCTGCAAGTGAGAAACACTTGTGTATCTGTTTAAGTTGAACACATAACGTAGGCATGCATTCAAGGCGACCCGTAGTTTATTAAATGAGAAAACCGATATTTCATCTAGAAGAAAGTCACAAGCCATGAAATGTGGAAGAATAAGGCTTTTAAACAGCTTTAATTTGGTATCACTTTTGAGAAACGACGATGAAACATATAGTGAACGCAAAGAAGCGTAGATTTTCCCACATTGTAACATAGCACTCTTGTCCCACCCAAAATTGGATTGAATATGAATGCCCAAACTCGTTCCACTATCAACATATTCAATTGTTTCTTGATGTAATTTTAATATTGGTTTCAATGTTACATGGAATGAAGAGTTGGAAATAAAAATTGCCTTCGTTTTTCTAGAATTAAGAGTAAGCCTATTACACGTAGACCATTCGTGAATTCTTTGTAAATCTTCATTTATTTTGCTGGATATTTCTACAGCAGACATATTTTCGGAATCGAAATATAATTGTGCGTCATCAGCGAATAAATGTATTTTGCAATTTTTTACTACTTCAACCAGGTCGTTAATATATAATGAAAAAAGAAGAGGCCCAAGAATTTAACCCTGGGGAACTCCTGATGAGATACGAATAAATTCGGAATAAACTTCGTTGTTCAACAGTCTGCACACGACACTTCAGGTATGATTTGACTAAATTCACATCATGATCGGAAAACCTAAACCTAGCTTTTAATTTATGACATAATACACGATGGGAAATAGTGTCAAAAGCCTTGGAAAAATCCAAAAGAATCAGAACTACTGGACGATTATTATCAAGAACCAATCCGATATCATCCAACACCTTCAGCATAGCTGTTTTGGTACTATGTTTTGAACGATAACCAGACAGAAGATGGTTGAGCATCTTATTTCTCTCGACGAAGCTACACATATCCTTTTTAATAAGTTTTTCGAATATTTTTGATAGTGCACATAGAATGCTTATTGGTCGTAAGTTATCCAATGAGCTTGAACTTTGCTTCTTCTTTATTGGTATAACTTTAGAATTCTTCCACACATCAGGGAAAATACTAGTTGTTATTATAGAATTGAATAAATGAGTAATTGGCTTAATTATAATTGGAGAAATTACCTTTAAAAACGTAATTGGTATCATATCAAGACCAATTGCATTTGATTTTATAGAATACATTGCGTGAACAACGAGATTGTTCAACTTGATTGAAGTAGAAGGGATCACTATCAATAACATTTACATCGGAGGAATAGTCTATATTATCATCGGATGAGAAATTATTGCAAAAAGCATTGTTTACTTCATCAGCACTAAAATTATTCGCTACAGAAGCGACTGTCTTTTTAATGCCAAGTTTTTTAATATTCATCCACAACTGTTTTGAGGGAAGTTTAGGATCAAGCAGAGACGCATAGTAACGTTGTTTCGCAGATCTTACCAATATATTTACTCTGTTTCGTGCTCTTTTAAATAAAAAGTGATCGAATTGGCTTTGACTAGATTTCCATTTTTAAATAATAAATCTCGATCTACAATCGCTCTGCATATGGTTGAGTCAAACCAAGTATTAACTTTTCTATTATCAGAAACAGTTCGGATCGGAACAAAGGAGTCATGTAAATTCAACAACACAGAGTTTAAAAATTCGATCAGTTGATTCGAATCATTGATTCGGTAGAATGATCGCCAGTCGTTCGATTGAAAAGCTTCTATGAGAAGATCTATATCGATGGCATTGTAATCACGAAAATGAATTGTCTTCAGAGAACGCTTAGGGTTGAAATCGAGAGATGCGAACAATATATCATGGTTGGAGAGAACAGGAGCTTCGATTTGACTAAATCTTAAAACTTTTGTTGTGTCATTAGCCAATATCAAATCCAATTGAGATGAGCCATTTCTATGAAAGAAAGTTGGCTCACTCCCAAGCTATGAAGAGAGTGCGTAAACAATACATTTTGAAGTCTCTCAGACCTGGATGAATTTGCCGATAGATTGGTATTAAAATCACCTAATAAAAAAATATGTTCATAATTAAAGCCATAAGACGAAAGCAAAAATTCCAATGATGCCGTACAATCAACTTCAGGTGGGTTGTAGAGTGCTGTCAATAAAATTTTATCATTTTGCAAAACAATTTCAGTGGCTACGAATTCAGTATGAGCAGTTCCTATCTCATAGTTTGACTTCGAAATAAAATTGAAGTGAATTCCAGTCTTTATGTATAATAATATAGCACCCCCTATACGACCTATCCGATCATGTCTTACTATCTCATAGCCATCAATTGCCACAACAGAATTGTTCGTTCTATCCGTCAACTTCAATTTAACTCGGCTTTTTTTTGCTACTGAGTGTAATATGTCTCGGTTATAACTGAAGATTTTGATTGAATAAAAGTAAAATGTTATATGAAACCCCTAGTGCTGAAAAGATTTGCCAAATAAAATATAAGAAATCTTTGAAAACAGCATGTTTTTATTGTTATAAAAGTGTGCTTATAATTTCTGAAACAGTCTATAAGCAAAAAAATATGTACAGTACTGAACAAAATAAAGTACGCACCTTCAATATTTCCAAAATTTGCATATTATCTAGCAACTATGAATGATAACATTTCGAAATTTTTGGATGAAAATTACAATTAAATACGGTTTGGAATATGGATTAATTTGAGCTTTGAGAGCAATAATTTTAACAAAAATAAAACAAGGTTTATTTGGGGATTGTTCATATATTATGGACTAAATTAAGTCTCAATTATGGCTTGTCCCATTTCAAGCAAAAAATACAGCGGCAATTCTAGTGATTAGAGTAAACGCTGAAAAACACACCGATTTGGGTGAAATGGGGCAAAATGAGCCACTTCCCATGCTCTGCACAGGATAAAATCAGTGGCAACCGATTTATTGGCATTTTTTCCTTTAGAAAAGTTCTCAGTTCATATATAAATACTAGCGGATTTGAATTAATTCCGATTACAGCCCCGATTATGCCTACTGAGCATCGTGGCATACCTTCGACGTGATTTTGGATATGTTGAGGGTTTAAATTCACCCAGGCCCTCTCCAGAGCTTCGAATAGTTTTGGTCACGTGTCCTTTGTCAGAATAGACCCCAAATTTTCGAAAAGATTCAAGTCCGGGATTTGAGGTGGCCATTCCAATAGTTTGGTACAGCATCACGTAAAGTAGCCCCACACCATGACATTGCTACCTCCGTGCTTCACTATTTTTTTTGAACATTTTTATCTACAAGTTTCTCTCCAGGTTTTGCCCAGACTCGTGCCTTCTGTTTTTGACCAAAGAGCTTGAACTTGTTCTTATCACTCCAGAGAACCTGTTTCCAAAAGTCGAATAACTTGTCAATGTACTTTTGGGCAAAGTTTGGGACGTTTGATCCATAGTTAGAGTCATAATTAGTGGTAAATAAATGCTGATAGCAAATCAAACACATCTGCTAACTTTGCGAACCAAACGTCGGTGTTGGGCAAAGCTGTTCTTAGAACCTGTTTCATGCAGCCTTTGGGCACAGTTTGATCGGATAGGTTCAAGTTAACGTTTTCCTTGATTTCACGGCTGGTGATCGACGGGTTTTTAGTCACTTCGCGGTCAATTCGGCGATCATCATTGATTGTTGTTTTCCGTTTCCTTCATCTACCGGCTAGCACACTTCCGAGATCCTCGCAATTCTTGCATATTTTTCGCGCTCCTGCCTCACTTATTTATACTTTAGAGTTGAACTTTCACATACATATTTTACTCATATGTGGATTCTATGGCCTCTGAATATTTTTTTTCGGCATATTGGTTAAGCTTTAATATAACTGATATGATTTTGGAACTCAAACTTCAGAACCCAACACCTTACTCTACAGAGTTTATTGCTCTTACCATCACCATAATGCCTTATTTGGCGCTAACTCGCTTTCAGCATCCTCATACCACCGCCACCACTTTAAAGCCATCCTTTTTCTCATCTCAAACCCCTTTTCGGCGATCCCCTCATGAAAAATTCATCCCTCTAAGTGCTACAAAACAAGCTCAACTCAACGCCGACGCTTTTCCCCCGAGTGGAAGCAGGTGCCACTTCTCATTTAGCTCGTGTCTTCTCACTAACCCAAATTTCCACCATTTCCCGAGTACGAGTTCCGTTGGCGAAACAATGCACCCGACCGCTGCCAGACAGTTCCAAAGTTTACATTCCAGTTTGACCAGCACCACTTGACCACCACGGCAAAAGGCGCACACGCTTTGCTCCCATAAATATCCCTACATGTTTACACATTATTTTTGTTTGATTCTAATTTAACTGGCCCGTCCCCCTCTCGGGCCGTTTTCATCGTCGTGTCCCCAAGTGCCAATCGGTACACGCTTGTTGTTTACCAGCCGGAGTTCGTAGCTCTCTTGCACCCTTGTTGGTCCTTGTAGGTCGATTAGAGTGCGAGCTCAACTGTTTTCGGAAACATAAAGTCCATCACATAAACAGTCATAATGGTTGGAAATATTGTTGCCCGGTCCCAGATCCGGGTCCGACCACGACCGACAATAGCAAGTCTACGCTCTCGGGTTCGGGTGTTTTGCTTTGACAATGTTGTTGTCGTCCAGTTCTCTCGGTTCGTTGTGGAATTAATGTTGCGCAATGCTGATGTTGAGGGTGACAATGAAATGTGCACTGTGTGTTTGCGAGGGAGTGGGGGAGGGCCATTCGACCAATTAATGCCGGCACGCGTTCGACCTACAATTGACAACGGGAAGAGCGGGTGGTTTGTTTAAGGCTTTTCCGGCTCGGTGCGGAGAGGAGAAGATGAGAAGAAATTGGTGAAAGGTTTTGCAAATTGATCAACGTGGTAGGAATGGGAATTGTTTGCCGTAAGGATTTTCCTATCTAGTGGCTTGGAAGGTTGTTTTTATGAATGACATCTGGCAAAGAGATATGATGGTTATTAACAAAAATTTACAGAGCTAAAAATTGAAACCCAAACAAAACGATCAAAAAATAAATTCAATATTATTTTTATTGTTATTATTATTTAGTTTTGACACTTTACCACTGCATTGGCATTCGTGTCATGTTTTTGTAACTTACAACTTAATACTTTTGTATAAATTGATTTCTTTTATGAACTTAACTACTGCTTTTTCTTTACTATTATCGTTGCTAAGTTTTTCTGCAAGAGTTCCTCTGATCCTGCAATATCTTTAAGCGCCAGTGAATCCTACACAGTCCATTAAATGTGCTCAATTGGTGGTTCACGGCGCGCATCATTTGCTGGTCTAGCCGCTTCTTCATTTTCATTCCTGCGTGTCCTGAAACCCAGCTGAATACTTTTCTATTTTTCTGAACATCACGTTCTACAGCCTGAAACCATGGATGAGTTGATTGTCCTTTTCGGATAGCGTCAAGGCAACTAGCCGAATTGGTTAATATGATAATAGGTTCGTTAAGAGGTGTTTCTTCTGCAGCTTTTTTTAAAGCAAAGGTTTCCGCTGAAAAAACGCTACACATTCCAGACAGACAGACCTGGAGCTTGAATGTATGAGACACTATCCCTGCACCCACCTTTTCAGAGTCTTTAGAGTCATCAGTGTAGATTTTGTTGTATGCTGTGTACTTAGTGGTCATAAGCTGGATGATTTTGGGACCTACTAGCTTGCTGGCAGTACCTGCTCAAATGCTATTTTCTAAAGTGTCGTCAATGTGAAACGTTGGAGCATACCATTTTCGGTTCGTTAGCCTTGTAGAGGGGCTGATGATAGGAATTGACAATCCTGTAGCTTCTTGGAATAGCAATCCGGCACGTTTAACTACTGGGAGTTGTGATACTAAATAATTTTTTACCATCAGACGTATTGCTAAACTGGCAATACGTTGAATGATTTTCTGGCGAAAAGGTATACAGTTTGCTTCCACCAAAATAGAAGTTATAGGGCTAGTACGGAAGGCCCTCGAGGCTTGGCGAATAGCTTCGTGGTAAGTTCGAGATAAAGTACGTTCTAAGGCGTCCAATTCGACTGGTTAATCCAATTCCATATGTTAACTGAGAGACCACAAGAGCTTCGCCAACAGAACAAAGCTTCTTTCGGTTACTCCTCGCTAGGCGGCATCCCAATAGACGTAGAATGTTTAGTCGTTGAGTGCAGCTTTGTTTAACTTCAGCAAAGTGCTGTAGGATGTTAGGTTTCGAGTCTAACAGTACACCAGGTATTCTCATCTTTCAAACTCGAGGAATTGGAGTGCCGTTGACCTTGATGATAAATTCAATATGATTATGATTAATATTTACCATTTTTGAAGGAATGTTAAACATCCAAGGTTGGTGTCAACCGAGTAATGCAAATTTATTATTCAAGTCACCTTTACTATTCAATAAGGGATTTAATAACGGGAGTACCGGTACCGAAAATCCCGGGAAAACCGGCCTATTTTTGGTACCGAAATACTGGTACTGAAAAGTTATCGGAACCAGTACTTCCGGTACTGTACGAAATTTTTTTTTTTGTGTTGATTATCGAGATTTTCAGCCTCGGGCTGGTTCATCTCTCGTTGTAGTCAGTCAAACACCATTATTAGGCATTTTCGTAACTTCTCCGGGGGTGAGATTTGAACTCGTGACTTAGGCGTGAGAGGTATTAATTTTAACCAATACGCCGGGGTCGCCCCCTGTATAAAAATTTCTAATTTTAGTTTTTTAACCAGTTTGTCATTTTTTAATGGTGTGGTAGTACCTAATTGGTAGTATAAAATTTATTGCAAAAGATACACTGTCCATAATCTGCGAGCTGCCAAACGTTGAAATCTCCACAGTGAAAAACATGAGGCTTAGGGAACGTTCAATAATGATGTCACGCAAAAAGTTACTTTTTATAACCCCCCTGTCACGTTTATTGTGATGACCTTCAAATGTTTTTGTATGGATTGTCACGATTTCCCAAACCCCCCCCTTACTGCGTGACATCATTAATGAATCTTCCGTTATATAATGCAACACATCAGGCCGACGATTAGTCTTACATCAGTCGATTCGGCACCGTTTGCGTCGACTGAACCAACCGCGTCACGTCGAGCTTTTTACGCACGCCAAAAAGAAACAACAACAGTCATTCCATTTCTTTTGCAGCGGTAATAGAAATGTTGATCGGCGATGCAATATTTTGTGTCACCTCCTCATCCCTGTTAAAAATAAATAACTGGCAACGCATGTCGCAAAAACACAGCAACCCTGATGTGGCGCCACTCTATTTAGATGCATTCTGCACCAATACCACTATGATTAATCATTGTATGAATGAGGTGGTAATGAATTGCGTCGCGCCGAAGTCAAACTGTCATTTTTTCAATTACTGTTTACATTAGTGAATGAATTGCTTTATCGGTTGATGTTAGTGCAAAAATTTTGTGATAACTGATGGACTTCGAGCTAAATGTAGAAGAAGATGCTCCAGAAACGTCAGTCTGGAAATATTTTTGCAGAGGAAAGCAGAATCGCGGTGTTGCAAAATATGCCAAGTATTCAAAAGTAATCAAATGCGAAGGCTCAAGCACTTCCGGCATATAAAAACATGAGTTCCGCGCTGAGTTTGCGGGCCCGTGGTATCACGGACGCGGCCTGTTTTGGGTTCCTTTTGGTTTTTTTCTGCTTCCGGTATGTTTTTAGCCCAAGTCTTTCTTTGGCACGCATGACGTTACTCGACTGGTAGGCATCCCTGATCTTTTTATCGATATCCGGACTAACAGGACCACTCATCGGCGCATATTCAAACGTACACTGTTCTCTATATTTTCGAATCGCAGATCGTACCGCCCCGACGCTTACACCCTCTTCCTTGGCCAATTTTCTCAAGCAGAGTCTGCTCACAGTGCACCATTGTGATATTTTTTCGTTGTTCCGGAGTAAGACCGCGTATTTTGATAGGTAACACAAAACTGAGCACTTTTTTGATAATATGTCATTCAGAAATGTGCAAACAAAAGGACGCAGCCAAAACATGTTGAAATATTTCATTTTATTCAAAGTGACCGTTCAAATACTTATACTTTCTAGAACAGTCGTTACTATGCCATTTCATGCATGGGAAAATCTTGTTACAAGAAGTGTGTAGAGTAGGAGTACAGTGGGACGAGAAAGTGAACAATGACTTGCATAGAAGGTGGAAGAATTGGACGAGCCGGTTCAAAGAAGTTAGCACCCCTAGAATACCTCGCTGCTACTTCCTGGGAGCTACCAGTAAACGCTACAGGGATCTCCAACTCCACATCTTTGTTGACGCGAGTGAATCTGCGTGCTGTGCTGCTGCCTACTTCAGACCATTGAACACGCAAGGAATCCCGGAGTGTGTGCTGGTAACGGCGAGGGCAAAGGTAGCGCCTTTAAAGACGTTGTCAGTGCCACGACCAGAACTGCAAGCTGCAGTGCTGAGAGCATTTCTGATGCAGTTTGTGGAAGAAAGCCACACACTGGTCATTACGAGAAAAGTGTTATGGAGTGATTCAGCTACGGTTCTTTCCTGGCTACGAGCGGACAATCGAAGGTATAAACAGTTCGTGGCGTGCAGAATCGGAAAGTTGCTAACAATCACCGATGTAGATAACTGGCGTTGGGTGCCATCCAAGCATAATCCGGCAGATATTGCAACAAAATGGGGAAAAGGCCCCGAATTGGCAGCAGACAGCGTTTGTTTCAAAGGCCCTGCTTTTTTCCAGCTTCCTGAAATAGAATGGCCAAAGCAGCGAGCTTTGTCATCACCAACAGAAGAGCAGTTACGTCCCTGTTACGCTCACAAAGAACAGACATTTCCAGTGCAGTGAGAAATCTCGAGCGCTTTTTTCATTTGAGCAGAGTTCATCGCGCAACCTGAAGCGGCAGGTCCAGAGCAGGCAGCGATCCGTTGGTCCGTTGACGTCAGAGGAGCTGCAGAAAAGCGGAAAAACTTCTTATTCGAGAGACACAGTGGCAGAGTTTTCCAGATGAAATGGTGGTACTAATACAGAATGGGTCGAAACCCATAGGAGAGCAGATACCGTTAGCGAAAACCAGCAAAATATATCAGTTATGCCCAATCTTGGATGAAGAAGGTATTCTTCGTGTGGATGGCAGAATAGGAGCAGGCCCGAACGTTGATCAAGCGATGAAATTCCAGATTATTCTGCCTAGATGCCATTAATTCACAGACCTCGTGCTCGATAGCTACCATCGTAAGTATCTGCATGGTAATGCAGAGACGACCGTGAATGACATTCGTCAACGATATCACATTCCACGGATAAGGACGGCGTTGAACAAAGCTATGAAAGCGTGTCAATGGTGCGGGTTCACAAAGCTTCACCCAGATTCCCCGTGTGGCATCACTACCTCTTGCGAAGCTGGTATCGTTCGTACGACCATTCACGTATGTCGGAATAGATTTTTTGGCCCGTTGACTGTGAAAATTGGGAGAAGTAACGCAAAACGATGGATAGCACAATTCACCGGCTGAAATTTATTCGGACAACGGAACCAATTTTCAAGGCGCAGAGAGATTATTGAGAGACCATATCAAGAAATTAGCAGTTACGTACAAGGGCACGAACACCAGGTGGATTTTCAACCCTCCAGGGACTCCGCACATGGGCGGTGCGTGGGAGCGAATGGTGCGCTCTATAAAAACGACAATGGACACGGCATACAACAACTGCCACAAGCTAGATGACGACCCTAGTAGCACACATGTTGCCATTAAGTTGAGAAAACATAAATGTGCCTTTGTTAGTCATAATCAAGTTGCTACAACTAATCATGATCGTGGTGTGCTAGTTGGGGAGGCGTTGGAAACGTTGGTAGAAGCTGAAATAATTGTGAACTGTCGTCCACTGACATACCTTCCGCTTACATCGGAGGAATACAAATCCATCACACCAAATCATTTTCTGCTGGGGATTTCATCTGGTGTACGGCAACCGACAGTTGAGGCAACAAATCCAGGGGACGCTCTAAGATCTTCTTGGGGTCAGATTCAGCAGTAACTCGACGTATTTTGGCGGAGATGGATTCGGGAGTACCTCCTAACGTTGACTAAACGTCCGGTGAGGTGAAACCGATCTCTGAAGGAGAATTGGTCTTTTTGGTTGGTGATGCCAGAAGGAATGAATGGACATGTGTTATCCAAGTAGTGAAGGGGGTCGACGGTAGAATTCGGCAAGCTATAGTTCAAACTGCGAGGGGGCTAGTGCGTAGGCCGGTGGCTAGGTTGGCGGTCTTAGAAGTTGATGAGAATGGTAAAACTAGACCTGGTGGCCAGTGTTACGGGGGAGAGAGTGTTGAAACTGGTAACACTGTATGTGACGGTACAGTAGAGGTGGATGCTAGCGGTCAACGAAGTTGTCAACAAGACAGACATTAATGAGAAGAAGAGAGATAGAGAAAACTAGCAGAATATCGTAGAGTGAAATACATTGAACAAGGTGTTGTTGAAATGGCATTAATCTAAGTCGCTCAAAATTACTAACAAATTATATTTTACAGCTAAAAGTTATACATTCAAACTTTACTTAAAGTTAATTTACCACGCATTAAACTTGTGAATATTCAAGAAATCGTAAGTTCCTAAAAATATTGACTGTATGAACTTAACCTAACTTAGAGAGATCATAGACGCTCTTGAGCCCGTGAGTGCTGCTGTATAATGTTTGTGCAGAAAAGATTGCACCTTGTACGAAGCAGACGTGGCTTTACCGTTTATGCTCGAGCAAATCTCATCCCCGGGTACGCGTATTGCTGATGAGCTTTTCGAAGCACTTAAAGAGCGCATCGCAGAAAGACGATTCGAGCATGTTGATCTTTTTGCGTTTTTGAGTAACCAGGAGTCAAGTCATCAATCCAAAAATATTTCGGAATATTCTTCAAGACGCTAAGGATAACTTTGATCAACCAGGCTGCCAACATTCTGAAGCGACTTAATGACTCCGAACCAGATCCTATGGTTCCCATGGAAGAGCCACGTGCAGATAAGAAAGCAGACGACGAGTTTGAGACTCAGACGATGAAGCAGAAATTGGAAATGAAATTGCTACAGTCTAAGATGAGCAAGAGTGTTACCGCAAATACTATTACAACAGCCTGATTCACGAAAACTGTACGACAAGAGTTTGCGTATTACAAGTCGGAAAAGTTGAAAGGCAAATATTTGACAATGTTGCACAGTTTCCTCACAAGTGTTCGCCCCACATCGGTGGACTCAGGCAGAGCATTCTCTGTGTCTGGGAACCTATTCACCAAAATTCGATCCCGTATGGGAGATGACACAGTGAATATGCTGTGTGTTTTAAAGTCGTATTTTAAGGACCAAGACAAGTGCTAAGCAGCTACAAGCCAAGAATAAAGTCTTTGGTATTATCGTTTCAATCTCATTCTGAGTTTGATTTATTTATTTTTATTCTAAGATTTTTTTTCAGTACCGGTATTTTCCCGGTACTACCGGTACTGAGAGGTTCAGTAACGTAGTACCGGTACTCGCCAAAATGGGTCGGTACTTAAATCCCTATTTTCAATAAAAGCAAAAAAAAAATCCTCACCAGTCGAATGAGGCGACACTCGAACAAGACCGTTAAAACGGCAGTCAAATTGAATTGAGCAAAATCTCATTACAAAGAGCAATTTTCCATTGTTTGCCTTTTCTCAGCTTTCCTTCAATTTTAAGTATACATAAAATTTTCAATACCACCCGGCAACCGGAAAGGAAACAAACAACAATGCCCTAGATTTTCCTTTCTTTTATTTTCTCCCGACTGAACTGGAAAGGTAGACGCACAAGTCTGGGGACATGTCCCTGTCAAGGGACCGGCAACCTGATCTACTGCGAGCGACCGACGGATGATGGTGCAATCGCTAAAGAGGCTAAATTGAGAAACTCTACACTGAGGAAAATATGACAAATGAGATAACGTTTGCCGTTGAGCAGGAATAATAGTAGAAGAAAAAAAGTGGCAGGAAGCAGAGAAGGTTAAACAGACAGTTCCACTTGTCCTTTTTGCTTGGCGACCATGGCGCTCTCAGCGCAGACACAAGAGGACTTGGCGCTCGCTTCCATTGGTCGTAATGAAAGGAGAATCTTATCGCCAGGATCTCGTTTTTATCAGCTTTTCCCGGTCGTTGGATGCCTTGCTCTGATCCCTGGAAGATGACAACCGTCAGTTAGTGAACCACTTGACTAAAGGAGTGGAAAATGAAGACAAACTTCCATGGGAGACGCGCTCCGATCCTGGGTGGAGGGGATGGAAAAAAATAATTAATTTGTGTTTATAAATCCGAACCAACAAGCAATCAGCGAAGCAAAAGGTCGGCTCGTTGGCGGGAGGAAGCGCATCAAAGGAAATATCGAAGGGGAAGTTAAACAACCAAAGGAAAAGATTTTCTCGGGCATCAAAAGATGAAAATGATGAATCCTCGGGACATAAATGCTGACTAAAGGCTCTGCGGGGTTCGGAGGAAAGTTTGAAAGTCGACGCAACGAAATTATCTAAACTAAGGGAGAAAAAGATTCCTCTGTTTTGGATGGTTTCTTTGGCAGCAATGTAGGATCAAATCAGCGGGGTCTGAGCAAATGCTGCCGGGGATGGGTTGTTATGAGAAAAAATGCAAATGATGACTTATTCGGGAAGACGAACAAATAGGGCTGATTATGTGAGGGACGATAACGAGCAAAGTTTTGGTGATTAGATTGTACCCTCAATTCATCAAGTGCGGAGGAAAAATCACGACATGGGAAATGATAATTCCAGACAGAGCAATAATCGAGCAATAAACCATTTCCCTGCAATCACAGAACAAAACCGATACCAAATTACAATTTAATTCCATTTCCAGGTCGATCAAACCGAAACCCATATCCGTAGTAAATGAAACCAAACAGAGCATTCTGTAATCATTAGTCCTTCCTTTAACATTCGCTCGTTTACAGTCGATACAAACAAACCCCCACCGAACATTCGAACATTCAAACCATTCATTCATGGAAATGTTCCCATCCAAAAATATAGAAACAATTTCTGATTGGTATCATTTGAGACTTTGTTGGCAGTCCGTGTACCGCGTATCAAAAGCGGTAACGAGACCAACGATGATGATGATGATGATGATGATGATAATTTACCATCAGAGTCCCGAACCCCGCCATTCGGGATATGACGACACACAAAGGAAATTCAGATTCATTTTCCTGTGCTGTTCTACCCTTCCCCGCGGGAGTGGTTCCTCTGTGCGTTCGGAACCGGACTGTGTAATAAAATAATGAATGTTTAATCAGCAAATATTTGATATTGATTTTCGTTTGCTGTTGCGTCTATTTTGCTTTTATTTTCCTTGCCGTCAATGGTTGCCGTGCCATTCTTCCTTTCATCATGAGCAGCAGGTGGAGTTGGAAATGTTTGTTCGCAGTCTCACTGCTGGAAGTGCGATGAGATGCTTGTTCATTTTTGGTGAATTGTCTGTCAGTGGAATTTGGCTGATTCTAGGATCAAGGCTGATTGCGACTTGGTGTCTAAAAAACTTCAGAGACTATATGTCTGAAAGAAGAAACCAACAGGTGATCGGTATGAAACCAAAATGAAACAACATGTATGCAGTATGTAGCATATGGTCAAGTTGGAACCAATTTGAACGCATCTACGGAATTTGGTGAGAAGAAGGATCGCAGCAAACCGTGCTTTTAAGCTGACGTGCTTTGCTTTTCCTTCGTCGTTTTCACGATAAAAAATTAACAAAAAATAGAGTACATGTCCCTTGACTCAGCCTAATATGCAGCAACAAGTTTGATGATAACGCATAAGGTAATCCACCTAGAAACGATATTCAACTATTTATACCGTTGCATAGACATGCTTAATATGACGATTGATATTCTAAATGAAAAGTTAACCAATTAAATTTATGAAGTCGCAAAGTTTCGACGAGTATGAATGTAATGTCGGTCTATAAGTATGATATTGGCTCGATTCGTTGATGCATCTTCGTCTCACTCGACTTTTATTATTAGTTATTAGTACGAGACACTGAAAAAGTCTGCACATTGCAGACGAAATACGCGTATCTGTCGAAGATAAGCAAAGGTAGTTGGAATTAAATGGAAGATACTAATTCTTCTTCTAATTTCTAGTTACAGGTATTCCACTAAACAGCTCAAACCCTCTAGGATTCAACAATTTTAGTTTTATTCCAGCCGTATAACACTCCTCCCGGCTTTGTTGATAAAACGATATTCAAAACTGTTTTGTCCACCAACACTTCCTTTTTGCATCTCTAAAGCCAAAATGTGGGTAAAGTGGCCTACTTGTGAAAACAAATTAATAACATCTTTTTAAGACCATAAAGATTTTGAAAATGTTCTGTTGAAAGATGTTATGACCACTTGAGAACCTTCATAAAGCCTATTGGCTGCCATAAAAACCAGCATAAGGCCAAATTTCCAGAGCTGTCAAACTTCACTGTGTTATCGTTATTGGTTTTTGTTGTTCTGATTTGCTGGATTCTCTGCTCTTATGATTCATTTATCAGTAAATAATATCTAAGAAAAAAGTTGTTGGACGGAAAAATATTCATAACAAATTGAGTTATATGTAGCGTACCATGCTTCAAATCATATTATTGGCACGATAAAAGCTGTAAATTAATGCGCCTCGGAATTTATGCGATTTTACATCAACAAAAATAAATTTTAAACAAATATATTCGATAACTTAATCATGAATTGAACATTTATGGAACATTTATGGAATTCAATCATATTATTTTAAAGAATTCCAAAATTAATCGCCGATTTACAGTCCATTTGCATTGCATTTAATATTTGGTATATTTGTTTTCCTTCATTTCAATGATTTCACAGGTTTTCCAAAAAAGCCAATTTATCTTCGCAATGGCTACTATAAAACTATTTGGTCATTTTATGACTTCCCTCAATGCCAATTTGCCGTATACTGCATGAACTGGAGGCAGAATGGTTTCAAAATGCTTTTTCAACTGACCATAATAAGATAATATGGATGAGTCATAAAACAGCATTTAACGAATTCATAAAGTCAAAATAAAACCTTTGAGAGGAGTAAAAAGGAATTTTAGAAGACAAGGCTTCAAAACTGTTGGTAAGATGCTTTGTAGGTTCTCATAAGCCTGACTAAAATATAAAACCTATTGGCACTTCTTGGTACCGTCATAAAACCAAATTGAATTAGTTTTGGCAATGTTACTGGAGATCCGTAGTGAATGTAACAGACTCCTCTCAAAATTTGTTTGTTTGTCGCGTTTCTTCAGATCTATTGTGCGTAGATAGTTTTTTCCCGGTAGTTTTGTTTATTAGCACTTCAAGATTGGAAATGTCCATTTTGATTCTGGAAGTGTGAAATTCCACACATATTCATTTGTTCTATGGAGACTTCCATGCGGAGTTTGTTTTATATGAAAATGACCTCAGAATGTACGAATGTGAACAGACATTCCTGAAATGAGTCTTGAGAGAGAGAGAGAGAGAAATAGAGAGAGAGAGAGAGAGAGAGAGAGCTCCCTGCTTCAAAGATAACCATGGGATCATGATAGGCAACTATCTATAACGTATGGAGTTAGCGGCCCGTTGTTGGGTCTCCCACAAAATGGAGGACAAAACGGTTGAATACAAAACAGACGAAAAAGCACATAATTAAAAAGTGCCGAATTCGGAGTCCACCGCGAGTACCAGCAGTAGAAAGTCACGGGGGTTCTTGAACCAGATGTTCACTTCGAAACGTAGCTGTAGCACAACTCAGCACTGGGCAGAGTTGTGAAGAAAACCATAATGGACGTAGTCAGAAACCGAATCGACGAACTCTACGGTAACGACCATAAAGAAATGAACGAGATGGTGACGCGGTGCCAAATCGGCCGTGATTGCACCTGAACACGAGCAGAACGCAATGAGAATGAGAAAAGAGACTGTCGAAAAGATTCTGGAGGACACCGATAACGGAAACTGTGTGGCAGATAAAGCGGCGATGGCAGCGATACAAGTGAGGGATAGATTCCCGATCCAAGAAGTAGTATCCAGTTCACATAAGGGTTCGTGATTGCCAAAATCAATGGAATTTTTGTATGCAGCTCCTGTGCACCCCAAGGTGGACTATGGAGCAGTTTTACCAGATTCTGGATGCACTGAACCAAAAGCTCATTGGAAGAAGACCGGTCGTCATCGGAAAAGACTTCAATACTTGGGCTGTGCAGTGAGGGCTTCAATGCTAGGGCTATGGAAGGTTGTACCAGAGATTTGACTTTCTATCGTTTTCACATCCGCAACCGTGTCAGGCTTACCAGACCATTGAGTCCATGCTTTTTACTAGTCGGGCAATTCAACTAACGGGCAGTTGCTCCTAGGAGAGTAGTGCTTAAGCTGCCTTGTTTGCCAAACCAATTGAGTCAGGTCGGCGCACGGTTACAAGGTACCGCCAGCACTTTTCGCAGGAATGGACGTGAATCTGTCATCGATGTTACCTTCTGTAGTTCGTCGCTGATAACCAATATGAACTGGAGAGTGTGTGAGGAGTATACGCATAGCGACCATCTGGCGATCCGGTGTAGCATCGGCCAGCGAAACCAGCCACAATACGAAGGACAACTAGTTACGAGCGGAGGTGGTATGTCTTTGACAAGTAACTCTTTGTTGGGGCACTTCGGTACGACAACGAACTGTCTAACCAGAACGCGAACGAGCTGAAGAATACGTTAGGAAGGGCATGCGGCGCAACCATACCTTGCAGATTGAAGCCGAGGAACTAGTGGCGCCCAGCTTACTGGTGGAATGAGCAACTCAGCAAGCTCCACGCTAGTTGTCTGAGAGCCATATTACATGTCTAGAGAGCTAAGGCCACAGTAGACTGAGAGGTGCGAAGAGTGCTGTTCCGAGCGGCTATGGAACATTAAAATGGGAGGTAAGACTGAGCAAGACGAACTGCTACACGGAGCCGTTGCCGAGCCGCTGATTCCAATCCCTGAGACAACGCGTACCCTATTGTATTAACGAAGACTAAATGTACAAAAAAAACTAATTAGATTATCGTAGATGGACTTTTCCCGACGCACAATGGGAATGAAGAAGATAAAAATAACGCTGAGGGCTCGCAAGTATCAAACAAAGAGCTCCTGGCAGTCGCGAGAGAGTTTGAGGCGAAGAAAGCATCCGAACCGGACGGAATCTCTAACTTGGCTTTGAGAGGATCATCTCCACCAGACTGATGAAATTTATGGACAGCGAACGCGGTCAATCGAAAAAGGCAATTCGGTCTCCGGAAAGGGAAGTCTACGGTGGATGCTATTCGAAAAGTAAAGTCGTCCCAACAGAAGTGGAGAGGCGATCGATATTACGCTGTTGTAACGATCGACGCTAAGAATACCTTCAATAGTGCCAGCTGGGAGGTAATTAATGTTTCATAGGTCCGTGGTGTTGAAACCTAGACTAGGCAGTGTTGTTTTTCCACCGGTGTGCTTTTAAAATTTTAGACAGTAAATTGAAAAAAAAAATTGTGAGCTTGGTTGTCTGTTCTCTGTACCCGAGACACGAAAGTGATCTGGACAAAATCACAGAGGTTAGCGAAGTCTATACAGCTATCAAGACTCAATGCAGGTTCGAGGTGGCACCAGCAGCCATACGGCTTCAAAAGGGTCCACTCAGGACCTAAGTGAACACGATTCGGCTGGCAGCAGTCGAAAAGGACTCCGCCTTAAAAGTGACTGAGCTCAAGGTGGGATGGTCCGTATGACCGCTGAGCTTACATCAGCCACCGAAGGCATGTTTCAGATGCCTTGAGAGCGGACACATGTCCTAGGAATACAAATGGGAGCTAATGTGCGATGGAAAAGGTCATAAATCCCGAATTCCTGACGTATTCTGTGAAACCAGATGATTAGCATGTCACGGGAGGCGCTAAGTTTCCCGGCCTACAAGCGTAAACCTAGAAGTTAATCGCAGTGCAGATAACCCACTGTGAACCAGATCAGCAACTGTTGTGTTAGGCTGTTTGCGAGTCGGCATTGGATATCGCCATAATATCGTATCCCCGCCGGTAACGGCAACTAGATTTTGGACAGGTCTAACGTCGTGGCATATACACAAGGGGCAATTACCCTATACAAGAGTTTGTATCCACCTCAAACGAGGGGCTAGTGGTTGAAAGGGTGAATGGATCGTTCTTCTGCAGCTGTTACGCATGGAACTCCTGCGGTGACTTGGACCCGTTCCTGGCCTGTTTAAGTGATGCACACCAGTACCTGATTCTGGAAGTAGTTTCCAGAATCCTGTGCACATACCCAGGAACCCAAAAGCGTTGCAGCAAGTTGGCGTTGGCTTCGCAACTGGCGTGATTAAAGGCATTTCTCACGCCCATGGCGACCACTGCACAGTAGCTGCATGACCATGAACGAGGATATAACCCCAGACAACTTTGTCTAGAGAATGTGTCCAGGCTAAGACATCTGGGATGCTTTAGGTGCCCGCTGCACCTCAGAATATCCTTGAGCTCCAGAACAGGTTGCATAATGACCAGCGGTAGGTCAGAGGAACCAGCTAACTACTAAAGTTCCAATTAGTTAGACATAGCGATTGCTCAATGCACGAGAAAAAATAACTTCGACTGAGAATGTCACTTAGACTTCGCATTGGAGGACCGAACGATCTAATAGCATGTATGTACCAACTGCAGTAGTCAACTTTCATAAAACATTCAGGTGAGCAATTGCCAACTTTCCTATGAAATTAGATAATCAACTATTTGGATTTTTTTTTTACTTATTTTATTTTCAGTGGGCCAGGACTCCACCACCTGGACCCTACCTAACGACTCATGACTATGAACCGGGACCAACGGCTTTACTTCCCTTCCGAAGGAAGACGTGACCAAGATTTTTTCGCCTCAGAAAAACCACCGACGTCGACTGGGCACCCAGACCCACTGGGGTGCCAGTAGCAGTCACACTTACCACTACACCACCGACGTCGGCGTCTATTTGGATTTTTCAAAGATCTTTGAAATTGTAAGGAGTAATGATTTTCCCTCTGGTTTCTTTCGATCAAAACAAGAATTACAGTTGGGATTGTTGTAAACTGGTTCTGCAGTATTAATTATTTAAAAACACATAAAGGCTGACTCAAAGTAAATTAGTATGCTCCTCGGGTGCCACTTGCTCGTTTTGACAGTTGTGCTCTTCTATAGAGAACAACTAGCGCAAGTTTGATCAAAGTAGTCGACCGCGTTAAGAAAAAAACGTCAATTGGAACTCGTAA
>JASCZW010013038.1:0-26730 GCA_034211315.2 Aedes japonicus
AGAAAAATGATGCATTCAAGTGGATGCATTGAATACATGTGATGGAAATAATTACATTTCTTTCCTAGAGGGTTTGAGCTGTTTAGTGGAATGCCTGTAACTAGAAATTAGAAGAAAAATTAGTATTCTCCATTTAATTCCAACTACCTTTGCTTATCTTCGACAGATACGCGTATTTCGTATCGAGTTATTAGTACGAGACACTGAAGAAGTCTGCACATTGTAGACGAAATACGCGTATCTGTCGAAGATAAGCAAAGGTAGTTGGAATTAAATGGAGAATACTAATTTTTCTTCTAATTTCTAGTTACATTTCTTTACTTATTATATTACGAGAAGGGGGGGGGGGTTAACCTAATGGAGCTAAATGCTGGTTTCAGGATAAAAAGTACGTTAGCTAGTCAGACTTTTGCTTTGCCACGAGGGAACAGCCATTATTTTGTATTCCGAAGGATATTATGGATTTCAACTCACCTCGCTACAAAAAGCCATCAGGAAGAACAATCCCTTCCGGTAGCTTCTACAGACATAGGTTATCCTTGCGCTGATGGTAGTTAAACTCTCATCATCATCATCGTCGTCATCATCTCTTCACATAATCCCCCAAGAAGAGGTTTTAAGTGAGTTGAGTTATTTCCTTCATATTACGTTATATTCCTTACTTACATCTTCCACTTAAACAATACTGAAGAATTAATCGCACCCACCTCCCCTAAACTTCTATACTAACATCTAGATAAATTCCTCTCATAAAAACTAATAGGGTACGGACGTTATAGTATCATTAGGCCGATTGCCATTATGCCGAAGGCCATTAGGCCAAATAGGTGAGTAGGCCGAATGGGTCATTAAGCCGAATTTAGGAAAGCAGAAAATGGAACTTAATTTTTCATGAAATCTTTGCTAATGAACTTTCGAGGGAAATTATTCCTTCTTTAAACTATTAGCAGTTCTAAGATGATTTATTTGGCTTTCAGTCTTTTTGAATAATGAGAACAGATCCTTCTCTATTTTCCGACGATTCGGCGTATTATATTCCACCGTCTTCTAGGGATTATAGATCTCTGTTTTTGGCATACTCAAAAATTCATAATCCCTAGAAGAAGGCGAACTATAATACATTTAACTAATCATGTTTTTTTGTTGTTGTATAAAGCACGTAATCAATTATAATGTTTGAAAAATATTCTTCTTATCAACACACCCTAGGAGTGGACAGTAATTCTGCTAGACAAAAAGATGTGAAGAGAAAGCACTGATAGGTCCGTAAGAGCACGACAGGTTGTGAAATTGAATAGAAGTAGTTGAAATTGAGCGTAGGGCATGTTCGAAGGCGGCATCCGATCAAAATATAATACGCAGAAGCGTCGGGAAATAGAAAATCTGTTTTCATTATTCGAAAAGACCGAAAGCCAAAGAAATCATCTTAACACTACCACAGTCACAGTCGATAATGAGCTACTGTATGAGCAGTTCTTTCTAATTTTAATACTTTCAATTTGTTGGTATTTCATGTGAAAAATTGAGATTATTTATTGAAATTTCCTTCCTTCTTCCAACCACACCGCATCTAACAGATTTTTCTTAAAAATGAAATTATAGTTTTTCTTGAACACTTTTTTTAACATATAACCAACGAACTTTAATTAGGGTTTTCTTCTTCTCTAAATTATAAGCTATTCTTTCTAATTTACAACCGCATTATCCACGAACAGTTAAGGTAAAATCTTAGTATCTTTTGAAGCGTTTAGGGATTTCAAGCAATGAACTGTTATGGGAGATTTTTAATTATTTCAATTATGAGTAGCTAATAGTAATTTAAAAAAACACAACATAAGAAGTTAACTTGATATGTTTGTGACATGCAACCAACGAACATTCGTAGGAGATTTATTCTTTTTTGAATCATGAACAGTTTTATAGAATTTCAAACTTTTCAAATTGCAAACATTTGCTTTTTGAAGATCAGGTTTTCTCGTAATTTTTGGAACAAACAATTAATAAATCGTCATGAGATTTTTCCTTCTACAATCATGAGTAATTAATTCTAATTTCGACGCTTTGCCTTAGTGCCGACGGAGGATTTCCCGGCAGCGGAAGTGTTTCCGAAACCAAACCACAGAGAGCCGTTTTCCGCTTCATCAGAGCCCAATAATTGGACCAGAGTAAAGGTTTTTCTTTTTGGTTTTTGATGAAGGATAACAATCGCTTTTGCAGGCACTCTTTCTAGTACATCTCCTTGTTGGTTTTGCCTGTAGTGACGAAAGATTTACTCTTCAAACAAGGAAAATTTGAAAATCTTCAATGCCTTCTTCAGATATCATATAAGCAACAAGTTCTGTTATCTCAGTTATCCTTTTGATTTCCACTGTTATCGCATAAAACATTTAGTTATCACCACAGGCAAATTTTGTTATCATATGTAATCATTTTGAACACACACTGTATTTTTTATGAACTTTATAAGTTGAATTGTAAAACTATAAATATTTCCAGCATATTTGAACAAGCAATTTTGCTTTGAATCAAAATATTTTTTTTTCAGTTATTAACATGAGAATTTTTGATTTCAAAATGATAACATAATTTGATACTATTTCAATTTGCTTACAATGCAGGATTTGTTATCGCATTGATGAGTTATTGTTATGATATTCAAAGAGTATTTTTTTGTTATTTATTCTGTTATTTTGACTGTTTATTCAGCCTCAATGAAAAAATATTCAGTGATCAAAAAATGATAACCTGGTAATAGAACTTGTTATCAACTTGGTATACTCCTTTGCTCGGGTTACTGGCCATAGCTTATTAGGCCCAAAAAGATCTACTTAGAAAGCAGAACGGGTACCCACTGAGCTACCCACCCTCGTCCGTAAGCGCCAATCATAGTTTTTTTTTCATCAAAAGCTTACATCTATACCTCAACAAAATGGTTCACTCGTTCGTGAAATATTTCAAAATTTACAGTGATTTGAATGTATCCACATTAACCAATAAGCACTACCCAGATAACCAATTAGAATTAGCATATGCAGTAAATGAGCCCTAAATCTGCATTTCAGATGCTAAAAGCTTTATATTAGCATTATATCAGCGTCTCGAATACCAGCTGTTATAAAGTTGGAATTCAAATGCTATTTAAATGCTTGTAACCTGTAATAAACATTTCAAATGCAAAATAACATTAATGAAACATTATCATAACATTGCAGTAAAGTAGCATTTAAGGCGCCTTAAATGCTTGATAGGCTTCCGTAAAGACGCTTTTGAACTGCTTATTGTTACCTGGACATACATTTATTTGTAGTGATACAATAGTCTCTATTCTGATTTGATTGTGATTTTAGACACAAGAAAGTGTCTTCTCCGCTCACTATCACAGCCCTTTTTTCCATCACCGTACCGCACAACTAAAATAGGATATGATTGTGGTAACCGACCCAGAGTTAAACAATGTTTTATTCTTCTTATGTCACCTGTTTTCGACTGGTGATCTAATCTAATCTAATCTAATCTCATACTAACGCAGCCAATTCTTGAAAGCATCCTGGAAAATGATGTTTTCTTGAATACATCATTTTTCTTGTCATCGGCCAGGCCAACTGCGTAGTATGTGCCGCAGAGAGGATTCCAAGAAATAGAGCGATTCCAGAAAGATTTAAAATCGCTTTACTACTCTGAATCAAGGGAAGGAAGAAAGCGTGGACCTCCCGTACCAAACGCTTCCATGTTGAGTTATACAGTGTGATAATTTGTACCTTATCGTTGGGAGCATAGATGCTAGAAAGATTAGTTTATGCTCCTTTTGCCTGTGGGTGAACTTTTGGCATTTGAACCAAAAGCGTGGCAATAATTGCCAAGGTTATAGCGCCTTATCTTGCTCCATGGGAGGTATGTGGACTAAAACTTACGATGATGGATCAATGCGAAGCTGAAAATAGCATAAAAAATATTGTGAAGGGATGTTATAATATAAAATGAGAATAACATGTGTACTATCTGCATGTCTTCTGATTCCATGGATGATCCAAAATTATATACCGTATGAAGAAATAAAGAATACTTACATTTTTCGTGGTAGGGTAAGACTTCAGCATGCTATCTTACCGCGCTGCCTACATAGCGTTGGTGGGACTGTCTCCTAAGGTATAGCTGCCGAGGTACAGCGTTTCTTACTCAGCCGCTGGTGAACAGACCTCCTTGGTGGACAGACGCTCGGCACGCACCTCCTCAATCTAGCTGAAGTCAGAAGGACAACAGTGCCCAGGCTGCTCTACCAGCTAAGTACGCAACCCTTAGCTGGCGGTCTTTGTCATCTGCTGACCCGTGGAAGCATGAGGTAGGAACTTGTGAGGACCAGAGCTATGTTGCGGGGACGCACGCTCCATCACAGTTGTCGACTCACCATTTTGCAGCCCTTATGTCACCTGTTTTCGACTGGTGAATACGAAAAACAAAAATTGATAGTCGCAGCGTGAAAACGAGGCTTTCACCTGTTTTTTTTTTCAACTTGTATCTTCGAATACACAATATAGAATTCCTTCAGCTCATTTGACTAGTAAAGCTCATTTGACTAGTAAAGCTCATTTGACTAGTATCCAATCGTTTCTGCACGAGTGAAAATACTTCAATCAGATCAATGCAATTTTCTGCGTTAACGGGTAACAAAAAGATATGTTATTTTTTTACAACCTGTCGAAAATAGACAAATAAACTTGATGATCTATTATTGAAATAAAGGATGCATCGTCCACTGTGCAAACATATTAGTAAACATTTGAAAACGGTCCGGTATCGGCTGTTCGGAGAAGCTTCCGTTTGATGTCGGAACAGGAGCATTGTACGGCCTTCATGTAAACTTTACGAATACATCTATTGATTGTACCAATCAAATGTTTGCAATTCGTGTCTCTTGAGTTATTTATTTACACCAAAATGCTAAAAATCCCGACGAAATCTTCGATTGCGTGACATGTATGGTTTTTTGGTACAAATGGGATTAAATGCGTATTCAAGAACGATTGTGTTTTCTTTTGCGAAGTGCGATGATGGTTTATCCTGATAATCGCATAACGCAAAAAAAAAAAACAAACCTGGCCTGCCAAAGCATGATGTTTTTGTAGAAACGGGATCAAACTTTTCTTCCGACGTTCGTTCTGGTACACATTTTGATTGGTAGGCAATGTACAGCATCAGTTTATGTTCAAACTTGTGTTTAAACTTATTTTTTTATGTGTGGAGATGCAGTAGAACTATCGATCGTTTCCCAGAATGTACGTCTTAGAAAGAGGGAAGTAACTTTCGTCGTCAAAAAAAAAAAAAAATTCCGGAATATTTGTTTCCTATCCACCAGCGGCATTGGGATTCCAGTGTCGAAATTTGTTTCTCAGTGTATTCTGGGGCTCTAGTTCAATGTTTTGCAGACAAACTGGTGAGATCAGCTGATTTTTTTTCCTGTGTGACATCCCGTTGGATCAGTGAATCCTTGTTGTTGAAGGCGCGAGAAAGAGAATGAAGTACTTTTGCGTCTACCATTTTGGCTCGCCTTCCACTACCTTGCTCGCGAGTAGTTGTTGGGGATTTTAGGAAAAGAGTCGATGTCACAACATTTTCGCTTTTAAAATATTGTTCCATAGACTTTTTGTTGAGATTTTTGTGCAGTATCTACAACGCGCACGCAAAATGCTTCTCATTTAGACGGTATTTTGGGAAAAACTGAGCAAGCATAAAGTAAACAGAAAGAGAAGAGAAATATGGATGGCCCTGGGATTGACAAGTCGACATATCTAAAACATCCATCTGATTTAAGTGATTGTCTCATATAAGTCGACTTGTTAATCCCAGTTACATTTAATCATTTATGAGTGATTCAACTAATGACCAAAATGACTCAATATTGGGTGAAATTAATTCCCGAGTAAAGGCCTCGAAATCGAATTGAATCGAATGCACCTATTATGAATGCTAGATTTGGCCTGCGATATTTCATGTAAACTCAAGCCAGATATCGCCTTAATCAGGTCTGCTGTATGAAAGATTGCATACAATTCCGTTGTATACACTTGCAATTGCTCAAGAATAATTTTTACGAATCTTTTAAATTTCATTATCTTTTCTGTGTAGGATACAGCAATTCAATCACGTCTCATGTTTCCGCCGCCGGGAGCTCCAGGCTTCTGAACATATTTCGTTATAACAGCTTAGCAGTAACAACAGCCTTTTTAAGGTTTAAAGAAGATCAACAAATCTGAGAGTTGCATCAGAATACACACCGTAAGTACACTCAAGTGATGATAAATTTGCACACACAAAAAAATTCCGAATTTTAGAAGACGCGTACATTTTGTCCTCGTTGAATTGCAAACCAAGCAAGCATAAACAACGAAATCGTTTAAAAATTTGATGCAGAAGATGTGATTTAAAAGATTTTGGCTTATATTTACATGAAATATCCTATGAATGTATAGCAAATCTTGCATTCCATATATAACGCAGAAAATTATGTATTCCTCTCAGACTGTGTGGAGTCGCAACTGACACAAGAACCTTCAAATTCGGGTGGCGTCCTCTGAGAGGCCTGAGATTGTTAGAGGGAATTTGATACTCATTAGCTATGCCGCCAATAAACACAACTAAAGTTATTAGTAGCTTTTGAAATGACGACTGATTGGTAGTTGCAGAGGCGCAGAAGCCCATTTGTTATCTTAATTATTGAGTAAGACAGAAATAGTGCTGGTAAATGTGGTATATTTTGATATTATTTCCATAACATTTTTGATTTCTCATAACTACCAAATTTTACACACGCCAAAGTGAACTGTCATCAGAGAAAATGTCATGACATTTTAGTACTGTTTAGTACATTTCTGCTGCCACCAGTTGATGGTTAAATCAGAGTTTTACTGATTGCTGGTCTGTAACTGCACTCATATGATGTTTAATACACAAAAGTTTTTTTTTTTTGCACGGGGGATACGGTACACTTTTAGTATGGAACCGTGTAAAAAAAGACTAAATAGAGTTGATAAATTTACATGCTTAACCATTTTATATTGCTTCGATTTTTTGTATGCGTTACCTTTCTATGTATTTACACCAAAAATTGTGATTTTTTTGAAAATCTGCCATACTTTTAGCCCAAAACGTAGAATGTGATTTGAATAAGGTCGATAAGTTGTTCCGTTCTGGAATCTTTCGGCAAAAAAGGGTGCAAGTTTTTTACATCGTTTTTCTTCCTCCAGTTATCCGTTTTCGCTTGAACTGTATCTGACAACGATTACTATTGTTTGGGCCTAAACATTGCCCAGAAGGCGATTGTTTTGCGAAAAATATAAATTCATCTCCATAGGACTGAAAACAGATTCTTGGCCACTATCAGTCACTTCAATAAAGTGCTAAGAACTTGTTTGAGCTAACTCAATCTTCAACGTTGTTGTTTAGCATAAAACTTCCTATTAGAATCTCAGACTTGCCGGTATACGAATAATTCCAACACCATCTATGGTGAAAATCTAAAACCGTGGTTTTTTTTTGCATACAAACTTCAACCAACTCTGGAAAAGGTTAAATGTTGACCAAATCGGCTCAAATTTGGGCCAGAGAATGTTCGCTCATCATGATGAACTTGAAACCGTCCGAACAATTATTTTCCGATCCACAACCTCAATCAAAATCTGAACGAATTTGTAGCAGTCGAAATTCATCCCATTGCAAGTCAACGATCCCTGGCACCGAAATGAGAATGCTCGACGAAAACCTCATCGGCCCACCAGGACTATTTCCAGTTGATCCCTTCTGCTGTCATCGATGTTCGGTCGGAAATGAATCTCGATTGAGAGGCGGCAGGCAGAGGCAGTTCAGCGAGGGTAGTAAAAATTGATATCATCTTTTGCACTCACAGCTACTGCAAAGCACACAGCACCCTCAACAATGGCCAGCCTCTGCTGATGTATCGAAAGCGAAAGAATTGTGAAACAGATGAGATTTCCGAGATTGTGCACCACTACAATAGATTGGAGGGCGACCATTAAACGGGGGACGGTCGGTACGAGAAAAGGGCGGAGAAGTAAAACTTATCGCAAAACTAAAACTGCTGGTGCGAAACGGTCCGTTGGAGCCCAAAGAGACTGGGGACTATAAAAACCTAAGACGCCCTTCATGGTTCTTCTGGAGAATAGGAAGTTTGTCGGATTCGGGGTTTTTTTCAGGGGAGGTGAACCAAATGTCAGAAATTCCTCTACCCTATGGCTTAGGTGCGGTGCAAGGGGAAAACAGGTGCAAAAAGTAAATTTCCCAAAGCAGGAAGGTGAGAATGAGACGGTGTATAGTCAAATAATTTCAACCGAGTTGCAGGCAGACGGACGCCGAGGATGCGGAATGTGCCAAACCACGTAGGTGTGTAATGTTTGTGTATTAATTTCATGCTCATGTGAAAATTCCTCTGTTCAGTACATTTACTTGAGGTTTTCCGTTGCAAATGAAGAATTTTCGTCTTCTGGTGCGGTGAGCTCTTGGCAAAAGCGAACTTGGCCGTGTCGCGGAGCTTTTCTCTAGACATCAGCGCGTTTTTGTTTCAGCTTCGGTGGAATGGCGCGCACGGAATGCGAGTCCACATTTTGTTTGTCAGAACAAAGGGAAAACAGGTCGTTTGGAATATTTTCACGTGTTGACGGAAACCGCAGTGCAATCACAGGTGAAAATATTCGTTGGGAAATTTATGAACTAGGTAGACGTCCTTGTTTTCTGATACGTACGGAACGCGGTTTTTGCCCCTCGTGATGACTTGATTAAGCAGTTACACTCACGCTTGCGTTAGCGATTTTGAGTGCGAATGTGAAGAAGGAGTGGGTATAACAATGCAGAGGAAAGAAAAAGATAATAAGATAGAGTGTATTAATTGCCTAATTTAATATGAAGGTAATTTCCTTCTCAGAAATTTTACTTAAAAACATGAACACATTGATGTACAATGGAGTGACAGTCTTGTAATACAATTCGTCTATCTCAGGGTGGCCACACAATCTTAATATAAAAATTCCCGCATTTTTCCCGCATTTTTGCCTTATTTTCCCGACTGTTAAGATGAGTTAATATAAATTACTCGTAGCTAAATCTCTGAGATCCCCTTTTCCAGTTTGATTCACCACCAGACACTTTCCATTTATTTAAAATACGCCTTTTTGCGCGACAGGATGAGCCAATTTTCAACAAATGGTAGCTCCTTCTTGGTTCTAGCCAAAATTTGTCCAAACCATTTTCTTTTCTCTGGAATTCGGCAAACAACGTCAGACGGCATTGAGCACAGTTGCCCAAATTCTTCTTTCACCATGTGTTAACACCCTTACAAACGCAATTCGCCAAACCTCAAACACATTCGCAACCACATGAAAGATAAGTTCATTTCTGGCCTCACCTGTTACAGCCCTGTCGCCAGATCTTCTAAGGGCATCTCAGATCAACGGTGGTTCAAATCGTGGTTTGGATTTATTTGTTTAGACCAAACACAAAAGCATCGCTGCATCGCTGGTGTTTGTAAATTTGGTTTTATACCGGATCTATTTTGAATCATTTCAGAACTTATATAAGCTTCCATGTTTCTTACTGAACGCACTCTTTCAAAATTGAATATAATAAACTTCAGAATATCTATGAAGATTGAGTGAAAATATCTATAATGAACATATAGATTGATTTAACTTCTCGGCATTTGAATAAAATATTACTTCAGAATATCTATGAAGATTGAATGAAAATATCTATAATGAACATATAGATTGATTTAACTTCTCGGCAGTTGAATAAAATATTTGGAAGTTTCCAGATAATCATGAAGTTTGCGCGCTGTCTTTCGAGAAGAGAAATGGTGGAACTTTAGAGAAGTTCATTGAAATGCCGAAAATTAGAAGCCGAGAACTTAGAAAATCAGATTTCGCTTCCCAGAAGTTGTTTTAACTACCAGCAAGTACATATTCTGTGATAAAAAGCAGAATATCACACATATTTAAATAAGTTAGCATTACCGAGATGTTGTTAAACCGTACAAGAACTTTTCATGATCTCCAAGATTGTGAATAGGTGGAAATTCTATGAAATTGATTAAAAAGTAGTTGGTTTCTTTATTCTCGTTTTGGTTGGGTTCGAAAAGTTATCGAGTAGTAAGAATTTTAAGTTCTTCTTAAAACTTAAATACCCTGAACTTTTGGGATGTTTTCGGAACGATTGGAAAGTTTCTCGATCAACTGGAAAGATCCCTGAAGTTCTAGGAAGCTCCCCAAACTTATGGAAAAAGCCTTTGAATGTTTCCTAAACTTTTCGAATGCTCAAAAAATCTATTTATAAATCAAAAAATCCTGTTTATCTGGGACGTTTTCAGAAATTCTGCAAAATTCCCCGATCTTGGGGGAAGTTTTCTGAAATTCTTGGAAGATCGCAGGACTACTGAGAAATTTCCTGAATTGCTGAATCCCCTGAGCATCCAGGCATTTTTTTGAGCTTCTGGATAGTTCCCTGAACTTCTGGGAAATTTTCTGGATTTCTGGGACGTTCTCTGAACGTCTTAGATGTTTGCTGACCTTTTGGAAAGTTACCTTTACTTTTAGAAACTTCCCTGAACTCGTGGTAAGCTCCTTGAATTTGTGGACAATTCCCTGAATTTCTAGGGAACAATATGAATTTCAGGAAAGTTTTGTGAACTTCTAGGAGGAACCCTTAATTTCTGGAAAGTTCCCTGATTTTACGGTATGTTCCTTTGACATCAGGGAGAAAAGCTAAACCTCGGGAAAGTCTAAGTCAAATCTAAAAAGTATACCGAGATTTTTTTCGAACTTTTGGGAGATAATTTTTGTCCATCAGTTTCTTAACCTTTTCCGATATTGTGGGCGTAAATACTGCGGGCCGTAAGTCTTAAGGACAGATTTGCATGAATTCCTCAGGGTCACCAACCCCCAAGTTTTCGTCGAGAGAACTAGCTGAGGACATACGCCAACATCCGTTAAGCTGCAGTGCACCTATGTAACACTAAGGCCAACATATCCAGCTGCATCGCAACAGCTGGAAAAAGTCATCAGTTGAAACGTCGCAGAAAGTGCTTCTTGTCATAGGTTGGCGTGGCTCTATCGTCCACTATCAGCACTATCTAATATCGTTTAAATGAGATGCATGCATTCACACACTCACCACCACTCAAACCAAAACAAACTCCTGATCTCTGGATATTGTATGATTGACAAGATGATAGGTGTTGGTGGGTTTAACAACAAGAAATACTACACCGGTGCGGGGAATGCAAAGTTGGTCGGTTTTAGCTGGTTTTTTTTTTAGTTTGCTGATGCAAATCAACTACAAAGATGTTAAAATAGACCACCGCTGAAGATGCTCTAAGCGGTACGTTTTGAACAGGCTAAACAATGAGATCGGTGGACAAAAACGCTGCTCAAATCATTTGAAAGAGGTGTGAGTATGGTTCCTTCCATATGAAAAAATTTTCCCGGTGACTTTTGAAATTCCCGCCTTTTTTCCGCATTTCCCGAGTCTGTGGCCACCCTGCTATCTGTAAAATCAATTGTGATAACTAGTGCAAAACATTTCTTTGGGAGAAGTCGAAAAGCTTATCTAGGACTTATCTGAACTGAATTGATTCGACCAATGAAGTCACATAAGAAGATTCAGTTCTCGCCATAAGTGGAACGATCCAGGTTGTTTTTATTTTTCCCAGCAATCGAATTGTAAAATCCCCACACATGGCAGACCCAAAGGCAGCCTGTGTTTGCTACCTGCCGGTGACAAATTAACTCCAGCAAAACCTCGCCCTAGAAGTACCTCCCGCATATTTGTCACTCGGAAATGAATAATAAACTCTTGAGAAAGTACCCTCCAAGCGACCAACTGTGCAAGGCCAAAAAAAAAAAAGCATTCCGCGACCGAAGCAAAACAGTCGGAAAAGTGTCCCATTTCCCCACCCTCTAACGACCGAAAATTGTTCTGAATCTAACACAGCACCGAAAAAAAACAGAAACAAAAAAAAAAGGCCAAAGTTGGAAAGTAGCATTTGTTTGTGCCGCTGGCTGGCGGGCTTACGAGGATGATGAGAGACCATATGTGAATTATGAGCCCTCCACTGAAAGCTCCTCGCGCCCGTGCCACAAAAGGTGAAGCTAGACAAAAAGGTGAACTTGAGCTCCTGCGCATTTTTTATTCTTTCAGTTCTTTCAAGTAACATCATCAGGGAAAAATCCGGACTCACAACCTTAATAATTTATGACTCCAAATTTGCTTCACATATTTTGCTCCATTCTCTCTGTTCATTCCATTATTGTTATTGTTATTCCGAATTACACATTTGAATTCCAGTTTATTTTATGCTCCTTTCGTACTCTCATTTGTTCTCCCCGGATCAACTCGGCAGGTAAAAGGCAACATTATATGGCAATATTTCATACTTGACTGAAGAGGAAGATTCAAAGTCAGTCAGTCGGTCTCACGTGCTTTGTAAAAGGATGAAAAAGGAACCCCCTACTGATAAGAGGCAAAGGATTTGTGTGTACATTTTTGAAATATTTTTCATATTTTGTTCCGCAGCCGGTGGTGACTGATAGGGGCAGAGGGGATCCATGCCTGGCGGCAGGTGGTTTGGGAATTCGTGTGGACCTTCGCTTGCCGTTTGGATGCCTTTAACCTTTTCTCGGTTCCGCATGTCGCATCGACCATCGTATCGGTCCTACCCGAGAAGGGGACCGGTTCGTTTTGTTTTCCTTTGGGGAGAAGGCTAGCTTGGTGGAATTTACTGACTGCCAGATCGGGCGAATGGATGGATCATAACAGGGAAGGAATCCATCAAAGGGGGAAGTTATGCAAAGCATTCCAAATCTGTATGTGGTGGGGGGTGGGGAATGAATGACGGAAAGAAATCAGAACGGATGAGTGTCACGTCGTGATCGCAGAGCAGCTTACATGGGCAGTAAATTGGCAACACAGTGAGTTGAAAATTGTACTTTAAAAATGATTTCCACGAAAATGCAATTGATGAGGCGTAGCAAGCAGCATAACACTTGATTTTTTTTGTAACTAGTTCGTTTATTTAAGAGGCTCAATCGTTAGCTTCACGGAGCCGATAATTGATTGTTTTTTGAAAATAAATTTCATAATGACTTAAAACTAAGATTAATAGGACTTGAGCCGTTTACCCGTGGTTAAAATAATTGACATTTTTTTGGCAATGGATTGGACAGAGGAACATGAAAATAGGGTTCTGTAGTCTAATTGATTGTCGCTAGCACGTGGACTTTGTGCAAAATCCTCAGGGCTCCCTTTTATATTCGGCCAGTTATGGTTACCATTGGGCGACGATGAGACTCCTCAAGATAACGGAACAGAACAAACATAAACTAATGAATAAATAAAAGAAAAAACAAGCAGATTAAACTCTCATACGAGACATTTGGAGAAACACATAAATCGATTGCATATAACACAGGTCGCAGAGATCCCAACACATATCTAATAGAAACATAAGGTTGCCTTCCTTGGGCCTCTAGGGTATTCAAGAGTCACGTGCTGGCGGCGTTATTATCCGTGCATTGCCAGACTGTCCTCATACTTGTTTCCACACCGGCAAAGATCCACGAGGTTAATTCGATAGAGGTGTGTATCTAACTGGTGGTGGTTGGACATGGGCCTACTCATCACACTGATGAAATCACGACTTACGTGCAGGTCCTTGAACCACGGTTTCGATGAAACAAAAGGAATAATGAAATGTAACAGCCGTACAAGATTTCCGGTGTCCCAATCGGCTCACTAATTCGAAGGGCTACTCTGACGTACTAAATGCAGGGTTGTTACGAGAAGTCTGAAAATAAATCCGCGCCAAATCCGCGCGAGTTCAAAATCAAATCCGCGCCTTCAATTCCAATCCACACACGAATGTTCTATAACTTATCAAGCATCAAATATAGGATGGGGAACGGCTTCATCAGTAGGCGAACCTATTTCAAACAAGGGGTAAATAATAACATGCATCACTCATTTTTGGCAGTATGCTACAAATAATAAAAGTAGATTTTTGTTTAATTTCCTTCAGAAAAACTCAGCGCTTGGAATAGGGTCTCGGTGGAGATAAAACCGTTCCCCATAATAAGATTGTCTGCGTTTTTGAGCCAATTAGATGCATTGTTCAAAACAGGAATGTAATTGAAAACTTCAGTGTGAAATAAAACCTGTAAAGTGGGAAACATAAGTCACGATGAGCTAAGTCAAATAAATTGACCGATAACCAACTTAATAAAAATGTCCAGACAAAAACAACCAATGGCCCAAGATGTGATCCACGCTGGCCAAGTCCACCCCTGAAGCAGCACAGGACGTTTGAGTGAGTGATGAAAGCACTCGAACACAACCGTTATGTAAAGTATGTCAAATAGAATGATCCATATTTTGTCAATGGTGTATCAAGATAGGTACGTATTTATTTAACATATACGTCATAACATTTAATTGTTCTCAATAGCCTTCATATGAACTAATTTTTCCCTTTCTTATTGTTCCTCCTGCTGGATGTTACCTTTTTGTTTCAAAAGAACTTTCAGGAATGATGTTTCTGGATTATTGGATGTCATAGCTCTGATTTCTTTTTCCATCAAATTAAAAATATCTTCTTTAGCCTTCCTTTTCATTCCTACAACTTCTTCTTGCTTTTTGTCTGGTGCCTTGCTTCCTCTTTGCTTTTTCCTTATTTTTTTGTGCCTCCACTAATTCAAAATCTTTCTTTTGTTTCTGTTTGGATTTGTAAGATTGCCTCGTAAATTTCGCCTTCAAAATCAAGTCCTTTGAAACAACAAATCTGGTTATATCATTCTCAAAAAATGCATGTCACTCAAAATATTTTTACGATTATTGAACTGCTGTTCACTGAGCCTAGTTCGGTTTTCCGGTAACACATGCATAGATAGTGAAAATTTTCTTTCGACCTCTGCATTAGAATGAGATACGCAAGTTACAATGTTGAGCAATGTTCTCATTTCAGAGAAACTATCGTCCTGAATAAAAAATCAAGTACTTAAAATCTGTTTCTGATTCAACCGTTTAAGTTGACAACTTGACACTTGCAAGTACTAGTTCTTCGTGAATTTTAGATTTGTCTAATTTAAAATCAATAACATCGACTAAGTGGACGATTTCTTTGATGGAATCCTTATTTATGATCCTTCCAACCTTGAAGTTGCTGACTAGTCTAACAAATTCATTCGGAACATCTTTGGAAACAAATACGAGACGAAAGCCTTAGCGTGGTCTTTAAAATGCTTATTGAAATGAGATGTTTTAAGTTGATTTCCTGCAGCGTCAAGAATAAATTTGTAAACAATTACATCCGTATCCTTAAGAAAATGTTCTTCCATTAGCATTTTGTTGTTAATGGCTTCCGTTATCTGTTTTGAACCGTAAACTCTTGACATCATAGTGACCAAAAATGCAAGCATCCTATCATAAACATCGAAAAGAATAAACTCATTCGTTTCGAGATACTTAACAACTTTTCCGTTTCACCCGCTGATTCAATCACAAAAAGAACCTGCTCTTTGATATCTGGCAGCAAAATTTCTTCTTCATAAAAGCTCCGTTTTGCCAGCCCTTGTAGTTTCTTTTTCAAAGAAACTAAGTGGTTGTAGTTTGAAAGAACCACTTCTGCAGCTGGTCCGAGAGTTGCCCATCGGATTTCAACATGCTTTTGGAAACGTTTAGGCTTGGTGATGCAGCTTTCTTTGAATTCTTCCCACTTCGACGGAACGGAAAGTAATAGTACAGATACTTTGCCATCAGAAACAACTATATCCAAACTGTTTGATAGCAGCCCTAAAAAATGAAGGTAATAATACATATCTACTAGCAAACAAATAATAAAATGCTTTCTTAGATTTTTAATAGTTTAGAATTTAAGTCCCTGAGTCCATTTAGAATTCTTAGGTACTAAACTTCGTATTTTCAAGAAATAATTCTTCGGTTGGATATTAATCCTCATGGAGTTATTCCTGGAAACTTCTAGAATTATTCATTCGAAATTCCTAGGCTGTCTCTTTTCATTTGCTTTGGAGTTCTCATCTTAATTACCATTAAATGAAGATCCGAATTTCTTGGAAATTCTTGAAATTTTACTTCTATCTAGCTTTGTATTCCCCAAAACGATTCACAATAAATATGCAGTTCCTCAGAACTAATTCAATAGCAGAGTTCACATGATCGCAGTTCATTTCAAAAGAGAATTTCCGGTTTCAGGTAGTTGTTACCAAACTATAATATTGGGCCGTATGAATAATAGAGTATACTGTACTTTCACTCATAAGAAATGCAAGGGTGAAAGTAAAGTATGCTCTTTTATTGATACGGCCCATTATCTGTCGAAACTGTTAGTTTGGATGGATGAACTATTAGTTTTGAAAAATTATCATTGTTTACTGATGTTTCTTATGATTTAAACAAAATTAAACCATTAATTTACCTGAATGCGTTGTGAATAATGTGAACCACACAGGTTCCATTGTTGATCATCCCGAAACCACGATCAGCAATCAACTGATTGTTGAATTTCCGAGACAGCGATTTATTGACGTTTGGACCATCGTGACCAGCCATAACTAAACGATCGGTGCTAATGTGATTATCGGTAAGTGCTTTTTGAATTTTCTCGAGCAACACGTTCGCAGTAGCTTTTCCAAGGAATACGCTTTCCAGGTGAAAGATGCTAATTTTTCGGAGCCTCTTTGAGATGTACTTCAGTAGTATAGCCAATTCTTTTTGTTTATTACTCGCTTTATATTCGTCGAACATAATTGAGTAGTATTGACCTTTGATGTCTTCTATAGGGCCTTGAAAAAGGGTCCGATTGCTTCGTTTACCAAATGAGTCATTTTCTGACGAGTCAGGGAAAATCCTTTCAGGTCATTCGGAGCAATCATCTTCAGGACGCTTCCATCAGTTCCTGATGCATAAAACGAAATATTTTTCATGACCACATGGATTGTCCAAAGTATTTCTTTCTCCAGGATCCGTGAACTGCAGTCATGGATTCGAGAACAAGCAAAAATAAAGGGCGTCCACGATGAAATTGCCACACTATGAAATTGCTCTAACTTTTTAACCGTTGGGTAGAATTTAATGAAAATTTGGGTGGATTTAGTTCATAGTGCATTATTTACATCCTGCAAGTTTTAAAGTCCTGTGATCAAAACTCGCGGAAATGAAGTCGAAAGAACAGCTCGTGCGTGATAAAATCTTGCGCATTCATCACAAGAACAAGGATCTCTCGCATCGTTCCATCGCTAAAACGTTGGGAATCGCGAATTCCACGGTGTCGCGAGTGATTAAGCGGTTCGAGGAACGGTTGACCACCGATCGGAAGCCCAGAAGTGAAGGAAAAAGTATTCCGTACAACACCAAAAATCACAACCGCGTAGTTGGGGCCTTCAACCGAAATCCGAACGCCTCCGTTCGGGATGTGGCTAAGAAGCTGCACATAAGCCGAAGTTTTGTCCAGAAGGCCAAAACTAAGGCTGGGCTTCGAACGTTCAAGGTACAAAAGGCCCCTAATCGCGACGAAAAGCAGAACAAGTACGCCAAAACCCGTGCCAGGAAGTTGTACCTCAACATGCTGACGAAAGTTGAATGCTGCATCATGGACGACGAAACATATGTGAAGGCCGACTTGAAACAGATCCCCGGCAACCTGTTTTTCACGGCCAAGGATAAGTTCAGCGTTCCGGAGCATGTCCGCACTCAGAAAATGTCCAAATTTGCGAAGAAATTCCTGGTTTGGCAAGCCATCTGCACGTGCGGGAAGCGGAGTGCACCTTTCGTGACCCAGGACACGATGAACGGACAGGTGTACATAAAAGAGTGCCTCCAGAAGCGGCTGCTTCCTCTCCTGAAGGCCTACAACGTCCCAACAATCTTCTGGCCGGATTTGGCCTCATGCCACTACTCCAAGGACGTGCTGAAGTGGTATGCGGACAATAAGGTCAATTTCGTGCCGAAAATATTCAACCCTTCCAACACTCCGGAGCTCCACCCCATCGAGAAGTACTGGGCGATTATGAAGCAGCACCTTCTTAAACGACCTAAGGTAGTGAAGACAGTCGAGGAACTGAAGAAAGTATGGGTTTACATGCAAAAAACGGTTGATTCACAGGTTGTGCAGAATCTTATGGCCGGGGTTAAGGCCAAGGTGCGGGCATTTGCGTATGGACTGTAAATAAAATACGAGTAAAATGGTAAAATGAAGTTTAATAGTTATTTCTCAATCCCTGAAAATTTGATGGCAATCGGATGAAAACTCGAATTTTGCGAATCAATTTTGTGTGTGGCAATTTCATCGTAGACACCCTTTACACCGTGAACTAAATCACGTAATCATGAACTAAATCACGTTTTAGGAAAAATTCTTAAAACGTGAACTAGTTCACGGTCCGTTTTCATTTTCGTGAACGCTTTTTTTTATGTGTACGCGCCTATACCGCTTTTTTGAACCGAAGGGCAGGGAAGTTTGGGTCCACTTATGTTGATGCCAAAAAAGATCATCTCTATTCAATTTGTGGCACATGGTGGGGTGCTCATCCGGGAGACCTTATAACTCTGCATTAAACAACAATCACTCTCTGTTCTAGAGCATGGCTCTTTCTGCTTCTCTCGGCAAGAAAAAGTCACCCTCTAAAATTGGAACGAATTCATGACAGCAGTTCACGGATCTGGGCACGGATTTTTTTCCGTGTATTGTCGAGTTGGTCGCTTGAAGATGCAATGAGGAATCATTACACTGATATTCCAAAATGTAGCACGATGTGAAAAGTTTCTCGTCTTCTATAACTAGACGTGATGGAATAGGCTAACAAAGTAGAAATTATTCGGAAATGATCTCTTATATGCATCCGTCGAACCATTCCGAACGGCCGTTGTGCGAATATCATCCTGAAAATCTCACATGTGCATAACATGTTACCACTTACTAATGCTTTCTCTCATTTATCCTGTTTTCTTTCCCATCACATGACCACGAGCGATACCACACAGCGACACAGCGAGAAGACAACCAGGACCCTACATCAAAGTGAAGCAATAATTGAAGAACGGTATATGGCCCTAACCAATTTTACTTTCAGCCAAATTTTGTAACACAAGGTAAGTAATCATATGACCACTACAAACCGTACTAAATATTAAATAACATATAACGGAGGAAGGGAGGGACCATCAGGGCACCCAATTGAAACGATTTGGATAGGGAACATGGGACTGCCTCCTGCCTATTGTTAACATTTATCGGAACGAGGGCGGCCTCTTCTACCCCATCTATTGGGTTTATTCTGTCTGTCGAGGGCTCGATTATAGTGCTGTGAGTGTGAGCTAGCTTTTGGAAGAATATATATTCGCGGGTTTCGCGTAAGTATCTTTGCTACGAGCTCGCCCAAACGTTTTTGGCCCTTCATACAGGAGCTTGATGATCGCAAACAACAATAGAATCCTGATCAAATCGTTTTTCAGATTATTCCACTGCTATGGAAGGTTACCTTGCTACAATAGATGGAAGTATTGCATCATAATCACCATTTTCATCATCATCAACCATAAAGGACCCAACCCTACACAAAATTTAAGGAATTGAAAAATTCCAGCGGAAATGACTGATTCTTGAAGAAAAACTCTCACAAATTCATTGATGCTAAAATTAGCCACCGTTCGCAACTGTTCGGTGAAAGATAGGGCTTATTTCGCCACAATTCCTATTTTATTTCAAAGTCAAAATGGCATCGGTTCGGCACACTCAATGAAACTGTGCTTTGAAAGAAATTAACTGTACTATACATAGAAGTGATTCTGAACCATTTCTCATAAATGTCTAAAGATGACCGAATATGACCGATCCGTATCCGAAGATACCAGATGTCCGGAACCATGTTCCGAAAATTTATATACTTTTAAAAGCTTCCAATATAAAACCAACAATAATGAAATTCCATGAATTTTGACACCAGTATTGTTAGGGTTCAATTCAAATATTTTTCTGGCCATCCGTGGTCTCATGGGAACCTGCTTCGGGGTGACTGTTCCTGAATCAAATCACCAGATTGTCATATGGCAATCACATACATTCCTGTGTATTCGTTCCACAGTTTTGTATCGTTATTGCTGGTTTTCTATTGAAACATTTATAAGTATACTAATTTCGGAACATGGTTCCGGATATCCGGTTTTACTGGAGACGGATTATGTCCATGGGTCATAATAAATAATGGCATAATGAAAAAGTAGTTGAGTTCCTGAATCCAAACTGCCAAAATATTCCAAATCGGTTGAATATTTCCTAGTTAAGGTCATTTTAGTTCCGTGGGTAAAATGTTCCCTGTCGGTCTTTTACGTAATAAAAAAATCAGAAGCCCTTCTCGATTCCCGCTAGCTATGCCTTCATTTTTTACCTCTAGGATGATAAGTTTAAACAAGATATGAGATGTCACAAAGTTTCAACATTCTTCTATGAAAAATTAATGAAATATCATGTTTTGGAATCGAAAAAGGCAACTTTGTTCCCTGTTGGACACATAACGGTTAAGATGAGTTTTAATTCGTGGATGAATTTGTGCGATGATGGCGCATAAGAGCCTAATTTTGATCATTTTTCAGATGAATTAATGCGCTGCCAAACGATATCGTTCACAAATGAAACCATTGAATATTTACGACGCTTTTTTAATGTCAGTATGTTTATTAGCACGCAGCGATCTTCATATGATGGAAGTGGAAATGATGTCCAACCTAATTTACGAAAAGCATAGAATAGAAATTGTTATTGTACTGATTCTTTTTTTTCTTCGTGGGTGAGTGAAAATATTGCAATATTCCAATATATACCTCACATAAGCAATATATAACGCTTTTATTGTATATGGATCTTGAAATTTGTAGCAAAATCGCATGATAAAGATCCAGCATGTTAATTTCCCTGTAATAATAATAATAAGAATGTTGTAATGGTATTTAAGAACTAATTTGAAGTCTAAGATAATTCCTAAGTGTTCTATTCCTGCTGAAGGATATTAAATTGAATAATTTTTTTGCATTTAGTTCTAATAGACTTTTTTATACACCATTTGTAAAATATGTGTATATCATTTTGGAACATGGTGATGTCTTCTTCATTCCTAATTTTTAAAAAGAAATTCATGTCATCGGCGTAGATTAAAACTGATGTTTTCTTAAGAACGAAGGAATTGTCATAAACAGAATAAAGAGAAAAGGTTCTAAATGAGAGCCTTGAAGGAGAACTGAGGTGACTTGAATTGCATTAGATTTCTTTCCATTAAATTGAACTATTAGTTGTCGGTTTGTTAAATATGAGTCTTGGCTCAGTTCCTGTTTTTTTTTTGTATTTAGAAGAGTTGCATTGGAATTGAAAATATCATAAAAGCTTCGGCATGGATGCAATTATCCATTGCATTCAATGAATACTCAATAAATTCGAGTGAATTTGTTGTGGCTGAACGACCTTTAAAAAAGCCGTGCTGTAAATCAGTAATTCTGTTTCTATTTGCAGGAATAATTCTTCATTGATAATTGCTTCGAAAAGTTTTGGATTGCAAGCGATAATGGCTATTCCACCAATAATCTCACTAAAATCTTTTTCTTCTCATTTTTATGTTACTCGCTCTCTGCATGATGGTTTGCAACTATCACGGCCGTGAGCGGTTGTGAAATTCTAGTACTTGATGGAATTCTAGCCCTTAGGTATCACACCGTGAGGCAACGAGTATTCAATCCGGATTTCAAGTGTAGAATGCTGCCCAAGTCAAATTCTACAAATCAGGAAGTATAATGGAAACCGTAAGCCGTATGTAATGGAAAAGAAGATGGTATGTATGTTTAAAAGGAGCTGTACAGGATACTACAAAGGTAAATTCCATCTACCATTGACATGGGACAACCTGACTGACTGACCCTTTTAACACACTTTAAAATGGAAGCTCATTACATACTAATTCAAACTTTTAGGAGTATTAGAAGTATTCGAAGACTGCAGTGCTGTAAGTGACCAACATAGGCACACCATTGCAATTGAGGGTTGTCTAGGAATATCATTCGCTGTATGAATAATAAATTTTATGTATACTCTTGTTGCAATACTTCTTGGGGTTGACTTCAGTACTTCTAGTTGTCTATATAGACTACATCAAAGGCATAAAAGTCGTCCCTAAGAAATATTGTTTGGTAATTTACATATCTTTTTGAAATCTAGTTATCTCCATGCCGTATATGACTTCAGCAATGGGGGTTTTATTTTAGGTATTAAAAAATTGCTTTACATTGAGATCTATTTCGTGTCACTCTGAGCACAATATAATCCGTATTAAACCTTAACACCTTCGCACTGTATGGAATTACATGTGCATGATAGGATTTTTAAGAAAAGGTCAAAAAATGATGTTTAAATATTGTTTAAAATCGAATACTAAAAATGGATGGGCCATTTTGAACGACTAAATGCAATTATATTGTTGTAAGGAGCTTGATTTAAACTGTAAGTGTAATCTTTTATACTCCAGAGAATAAAACACAAAACAACAGATCCAAAATTTATTTTCGATTCAAATTTGTTCCTATTTATATTCGCCTTGTGCATCATCCCTCCCTAGCAACCCTCGGATGGTGCTTTCAATATCGAATTAGGGAGCCCTCGAGGGAACTGCGATTCATCATGACCGTTCGTTCTGCATTGTCCTTGTCAAAATTTCTCAGGTGGTTACAATCACCAGCCGACACGGTGACGGTGTTACAGCGACTAGGATGAAGCCTAATCATGACATTCGTCTATGATTTACGACACCGTGAACTCTGAGGAAATTGGTTTGACATCATCTAGCGCCTACACGCTCGCACTGGTTTCCGCTATCCAGCCGGGTTTCTGTATCAAGAACTTCCGAGCCCTTGGGACCCTTCCGCTGTGCCGATGCCATTCGGGCATCCACTTCCCACTCCGGTGGCAATAAATAACGCTAATAAGAAACAAATGAACTCGAAATGACACACACCTTCGCTTCGACGGACCGTCGAATAAATCAACCTGTTGTTTGCCCTCATCCCTCTCAAACCACCAACCCTAGATAGACACGTGCGTTGGTTCAGTTTTTTCGAAGAACTCGTACCGTAATTGCCCCCCAAATCCCAGAGATTATACGAAGTGCTGAATTTTAATTTTCTGGGCACTCTCCGAAGCACAATACATATCGGTCAGTCAAGCTCGTTCACTCTGGCCGTGGGTGGAAATGACTCGCGAGCACTCGCGTTTGGAAATATAGCAAAAATTTGCCTATTTGGTGATAGCATTTTCACGGTTGTAATTTGGGGAAGCGAATACTGGCACTGGCCTGGTCCTGCGGGATTTGTCATTTTCTATTCATCATCGCACCATCATGGTACACGGCGACGTGGTTTGCCGCGGCTGGCAATGGCAAAGAGAACTGAGAACAGGTCGGATGTGATGGCATGCGACTAGCGCACTGGCGGCCATACCAGGTTGGGGAGAGGAAGGTAGCCATAACCGGCCAGCAACAACGGCAACCACCTGCGAGACACAGGAAAAAAGAGTGCCAAACTCAGGGTGGCGTGCCAACTTTGGTCCTATAAATCGTGAAAACGAATGCAGACGCTGCAGCAAAGCGCAAATAAAAGCATAATTTGAGCGTCGCTGGCTCCGTTGCCAGCCGCGCCCTTTGCTCAGCAACAGCATCAGCCATCCGCGGGTGTACACCCAATGGTGATCAGCGGAGTCAATTCTAAGTTGAAGGTGAAAGAAACGAGCAAACTTACATCCTCAACGCGTCCCAGATTTAAAATCGGCAGGAACGAATAACATTACTCAACTGGCTTTGGTATTTGGGACCTCCAGATTAAGAGGTAATGCGGGGATAATACCATAAAATTGTTCCACAATGACTGCATGCGAATACAAAGATTGGGTAAGACAATACCGAAAATGGTACTTCTCAGGTATTTAGATATCCAAAAAATAACAAGTTTTTGTTGTTTTCAAGAAGATATTTTTGTACCAATTCTTGGGTATTTTGTTTAGGAGTATTTTACCTGCTGGCGTCTGAGCTCTTTAATACCAAGGCCAGTTATCAAGATCAATAATAGGTATTCATATGTTGATGTCCTACTGCTCGACGAGAGCTCTCCACCGTCAAAGCTCCTTCTAACGTGTGGATGGCAGTCTTTCTCAATTGAGTAATTTTTTCTGATCCTCCTTCTCAGTTCAATTGCTCTTCGATCCTTTGCTACACTTCTGCTTGTCAATAGAAATAATTTCTTGTTCGCAGTACTCCGATCTGATTTAAATTGTGCATCAACTCGGCAGCGCAACGTTGTTGGTTTCGCTTCAGATTGCCGTTCGGATCATGGAGTCTTCTTCGTCAACGTCCTTGCATGCGGCCCAAAGCATGATAACCACCAGCACCCTACTTTCAGGACCAATCATATCAATGACTTTAACATTACTCAGTTCGAATTTTCATCGAAGAGAGTATGCGTCCTTTTCCCTTTTTAATTACGTTCTCTAGGCTCTTGCTAAAGTACTCCCTTTGTGTTTGTCCTTCCTCCACTGCTGGTCGAGATCGTTGTCCTTATTTTTCTTCTTCAGTTTCTGATCCATTCCAACCGTTTTCTCCCAGTGTAAATCCTGTCATTTGCCTTTGCGGCTCACTTCCGACTCCGGTTCGGAACTGATCCCACTCAGAGCACCTCCAAACCGTGATCAGCTTCCGCATCGGCTTCGTCATCTTCGTCTTCACTTTCTTTTGTCCTTGACGTTTCGTTGTATAAACAAAGTATCGCCGTGTGTATCAGAAAAATCTTTGCATTTCATGGTGAAACCTCGTTTACAGAGTTGCCAAAACGCCTCATATTTGTTCCACATGGTTATATTCACCATTAACTCACGTTATAAGAAGTTCATTGCTTTTAAAGGAAAGATATAAAAAAATGGGGTTAGGTCTGACGAGAAAAGTCTATTACCATTTTTCAACACATCTTGCGTCCTTTTTTATACGGAAGTTACGTACCGCGTAAAAAAACGTATAAAAACCGCGTTATTCCGAAAATCGTCAAAAAACCGCGTTATTTAAAAAATCGTCGTAAAGAAGACCGCGTTATTTAAAAATCCTCAGTAAAAAAAACGAAGTTATTTCAAAAATCGTCGTGAAAAAACAGTTTTATTTAAAAAATCGTCCTATTTCGAAAAACATTGTTATAACTAATAAGTGTGAAAGTGCATATGCATTGTTAAAAGGCGAGATTCATGGTTATCAGAATGAAAATCATCCGTTTTTTTCAGCATTTATGTATTTACAGTCAAATTTCGCTATCTCGATATTGAACGATCCTAGAAGCATTCGCGTTGCAAAAGTTTTTTTGTGTATTCGTATACAAAGCACATCTCGATCGCTTGCTTTTTTGATGGAATAAATAAGTTTGGAACATACACACATACAAAACCTAAATCCAGGTTCTTGTGAAACAGCGGATGTAGATTTGAAGTTCAATTAAAATGATCTACTCCAGGATATGTCGCACGCTGTTCGTTTTTAAAGTTTAAAGAGTTCATCAGACATTTTACTTCGAAACAACAAAATTGACTATAAACCAAATTCTGATGACAACGGTTCTACGAATTTTTGGCCAGCGATTCTGTTGGGTATACTGTCACTTGCTGAAAAGCTTACATTCATTTGACAAACAAACGTTGCTAACAATATTTGACATCAAATGTATACAATTTCTGAAAGTAATAAGATAAACTAACATCATAACGAATAACCGATATTTAAACATTTGTTGATATATTTTACGTCGAATCTTCTCGTCTCAGCAGCAAATCTTAATGACGTCTAAAATATGTAGGTTGCTCAGGTTTGTTTAATGGTTTAGAAGTGAAGCACATTTCTATTGTTGATTTCCTCTAGTGAAGTTAGATTTCTACGGGAGAATTTAACAAAATGTGTACCTTCGATTTTCAGGCCAACTTCAATGGAAAGTGAATATTCATATGTAAAAGTATATCACATCATGATTTTTGTTGTAACTTTTTTAGTACTGAACGGATTTTGATGAAACAGAACCAATTTGAAACGTTGATTGATTCATTGTACTACAAGAAGTTGCAGTTTGAAAACGGAGACTCCAGAATGAGGAATTAGCTGAAACTGCTCGAGCTTCTCACAGAATTAACCAGTTAGGCTCAAAATCATACCGGTGTGTGTGTGTGTGTGTGTGTGTGTGTGTGTTCGTGTGTGGCGAAAAATCATGTAACCACTTGACCGAAATGTGCGCAAATACCGCAGAACTACCGATTTCGACTTTATACCGTCGGCCCTTCCGATATAACCATATTATAGAATGTTTGGCAGCTTTTCACAAACCGGAAGTCGCCATCTTGGTTTCCAAAATGGTGTCTGGACAGCAATTTTTCACGCTCTAAACGTTGTCTTCGTTCCGAGAATATCCATATTGTAGACTATTTGATAATTTTCACAAACCTGAAGTTGCCGTCTTGGGATTTCAAAATGTCTGATGGAACATCGATTTCCGACCTCTCACACGTCGTCCCTTCCGAAATATTCCCACAGTATTGTAGAATGTTTGACGGCTCTTCATACAAATCAACCGGAAGTCGCCATCTTGGTTTTCCAAAATGGCGTCGGA
>JASCZW010013039.1:0-26724 GCA_034211315.2 Aedes japonicus
TGTCATTTTCGCTATATGTGTGATTATGTTAACATTTCTGCATCTATTTGTTGGAATGTATGCAACACTTACGTTATTATTTTATTTTTTAAAATGACACTGAAGCTTGAAGCCTTCGCATAGATGATACTATTTTCTAAAGTTTTTTCCCTGTAATGTTCTTTCCAGTTTTGTATTTTCATATCAAAATTTAGTTTTTCATTTGATAAATTTGACAGACTTTTTTTTGGTTCAACAATAACCATTGAATTATAATGAATAACAGAGTCAATTTTTCCGTTACATAAATTATAAAGTTGAGTTCAAAATTTTTATTTTTATTTCATTAGTAAAGAAAACAATACAATGACACTAAAAGGATTTTTTTGTAGATTAAGTCGAGGGCTGTCATTTTCGATTTGAACATTTATGTTTTTATTTGTTTAGGAGTCTCCCACTTTCAAGGAAAGAGGGGTCTCTTACTATCATAAGAAACTTCCCGCTCCAAAAATCCCTCCATAAAATTTCACGCTGATCGGTGCAGTAGTTTTCAAGTCTATTAGGTTCAGACAGACAGAAATTCATTTTTATATACATAGATTCTCTGAACTTTGGAAGCAGTCTCAAAAACTTCGTGGATATATTGATACACTTCTTGATTTTTTTTATACTTCTCAGCTAAACTTCAAGAAATTTTCTTACTGATCAAATCTTCCAAACGAGGTGAGATGGAAATTAAGGAATTGTAATTCCTGCTTGAGTGTGTGTCCTCATAGTATGATGCGAACGGTTTGGTAGATGATGTGATATTTTAATATGATGTCATGCGTGATGACCCAACAAACATCAATGCTGAATAACTGTTTGTTCAAACAAATTTGGAGAAGTTGTTCAGCTTTTTTGGCTAGAAAGCTGAATAACTTCTCCAATTTTGTTTGAACAAGCGGTTATTCGACACTGATGTTTGTTGGGGAATATCATAATGGTCATATGAATGATTTTTGTATACACTGCTTCTTCGGTTCTTCGGCGATTATCTCTTGAATTTCAGGGAAGCTCTCTCCTGATTTTCTGCAAGGCTCTTTGCTAAAATTTTCGGAAGTTTCCTCCTGAACTTCAAGCAAGTCACTCCTTAGTTTCTTCGAAATTCACATTTAAGCACCCAACCTTACCTTCCAGAAAAATTCGGTAAGTTTTTTTCCATAGTTACTTTCTAAACTTCTGATAAGTCTCATCCTGGACTACGAAGAAAATTTCTGCAAAACTTTAGGAAAGTACCGTCCAGATTTTTTTGAGAAAACCTTCTTAAAGTTGTTAGAAGTTTCTCCCTGAACATCTGCGAAACTTTTTTCTGAACTTCCAAGATGTTCTCTTCTGAATTTCAGGGGATTATTATCCTGAACTTCGGGGAAGTTTGTTCCTGAATTTCGAAGAAATTCCTGCTTGACCTACGAGAATTAGTTTGTTCCTGATTTTCTCAAAAGTATCTATCTAAACTTCTGGAATTTCCTGAACTTCTCATTCTGAAATGCTGGAATGTTCGATTCAGAACTTTAAGGAAGCTCTCTAGCACATCTGGGTAGTTCCAATTAAACTTTTGGTCTCTTCAAAACTTCTGAAAAGTTTTCTTGTGAACTTCTGAGGAGTATTTTTTTTGGAAATGTCCTTCTTGATCCTACAGGTTGTGCCCTCTCTGGTAATTTTCTTCCTGAAATTCGGGGTGGTTTTTTCCTGAGCTTATTCTTTCCAAACTTCTGATTGGTCTCATCCTGAACGGCGAGTAAAATTTTATTGAAGCTTTAGGAAAGCCGTCTCCAAAATTATTAAGAAAATTCCCTTAAATTTGTTCTTGAAGTTTTTTCCTGGACTTCTGAGAAATCCTCTTCTGAATTTTTGGTAAGTTTTCTCCAGAACTTTGGGGAAGATTGTTACGGAACTATTGAAAAAATCTTGCTCAAATTTGAAGGAAGTACTTCCAATGCTCCTAGAAAGTTTCATTCTGTTCTCTCTAAAGAACTTTGAGAAATTTTGAAATGTTCTCCTCTGAGCTTTGGAAAAGCTGCTTAGCACTTCTGGAAAATTCCAACTAACCTTTTGAGAATTTTCTTCCGGAACTTCTAGGAAGTTATTTCCTGAACTTTAGAGAAGTTCATTTTCTGTGACGCATCTTCCTGGACATTTTTCATCTGATTCAAAAAAAAATTATAGCCAGTGCCCTGGTTAGTTCCCGTCTGAAATTTGTGAAAGTTTTTTTCTAAACTTCTGGGAAGTTCAATCTTGAATTTTTGGGAAGAACTCCAAAACCACTGAAAAGTTCCAAACTTCAAAGAAGTCCTCTCCCTACACAGCTTGGTTATATGTATATCTTTCATTCGAAATATAGTTTTGACTATACAGCAAATTGTTTATCTCTATGCGGGTTGTATTAAGGGAACGTCCATTATTTATGTCACGCAAAAAGTGGCTTTTTTTTAATTTACAAAATAATTCAAATGTCTGTAAAAGTCTGCAACACAAATAAAATGTCTGCTAAATGTCTGCATGGTTAAAAAAGTCTGCAACAAAAATGAAAAGTCTGCAAATTTACAGACATGTCTGTGAATATGGCATCCCTGATGACAAGCCACAGAAGATGGTTGATAAATTCACTATGAGGTAGGCTTGGTTGAAGTGAAAATGGAGAATATAATTGGAGTTGTTGTCGAAAATTTGTTTTTCCAGCAACATCAAAGTAAAGTTAATAATAATCAGATATTTGCAGAATTATCTTCCCGATATTGGTTTAGCATGTTCAGGCTTTGTTACGGTTTTACTATAACTTCATAGCTTTATATCATATATGGTATAAACAATTGTTTGAAGATGATAGAATTCAGTAGGAAATGTGAGCGAGAAGTTTTTTTTTTAATTTTGAAAACTGTTTTATTTTCTCGATAATGTATCAGAGTTATCTAAAAAGTATCATTCCTTAAAGAGATAATATGGTTGATGTGAAAAATTTACATTTACTTAAAACATTGCGACACTTTCGACTATCTGTCTATTTGAACAATTTCACTCCAATAATCACCATCCTCCTAGATGACGGTAATCGACTTTGCACCAAGACTCTAGGAATAAGACATTTTGCTTTTGAACTTCGATAAACAATTCAAAGAAGTTCAGCAAATGAGATTATTCAGTGTACCGATTTAAGTCGGCAGCTCGGTATAAAAATTACGAGTTGGAAACTGAAAATTCAAGATGTTACCTCTAGCTTCACAATTAAACTTGTTAAAGTTCAAGTGGTTCATCGACGAAGACCGTTTCTTCCCCGGCTAACAAATTTAAATGCCAACTCCACAGTCATTTCATCGCATAACTATCCCTGGAGCAAAAACAATACCACCGTTCCTATTTCCTATTGGGTAGTTACAACCGCCTGGCATGCAGTTCCACAACCTGTTTTGATTGACTGTTGAACAACCCTGGCGACAAATGGCGCACTCGTCCTACTACCCTCGCTCCCTTCACAGTAAGTTGGAATGTAGGGCATTGAGTTGAAAGTCGAAAACTTTCCGATACTGTCTGTCAGCACATCATCATCATCATCATCATCATCATCCTGCAACGGATATTAGCTCTATGTGTGGCCCACGGTAATTCTCGCACACATGCAAATGAAAAGGCTCCAAGCGCAAAAAGTTATTCAAACCCCTCTGTTTGCTTCACCCACATGAAACACTTGCCAACTACAGTACAAGATCGTTGTTTTTGGGGGGCTTGTGGAGTGAGATGCTCTGCTGGGGAAAAATGACTAATCGCACCTGTTTTGTATGTTTCCAAATCATTTTGTCCACCATTTTACAGTCCGTAACTTTCAATAAATGATCAAGGTCCATTCATTCTGTTTCTTTTTAATCAAGTCCTTCCCATAATCCGAAAACAAAGCCACATAAAACCACGTTAGGACTTTTTTGAAAAGTATTGTTGGCAGCTCCAAGATGAAAACAACTTATAACAAATTACAACTTAAAATCTTAATGAAGACTGTATTTTCACCAAGAAATGAACTTATTTGATTTATGCCCACCTAGTTATTATCAATTACCCCCCTTATATTGAATCATCAAAATATTTAGTAATACATTCACCATCATGTCATGGAATTTTATTTTCAAAAGGTTTGCGCTATTTTGAGATACAACCCTTGAAAAGTGGCATATTTTGAAAAAAATTAAGAAAAAAGAAAAAAAATCGATTTGAAGGGGAATCTCATAAAAGATGCTTCATATCTCAATAAAAAAATACAAAATAGCTAGTTGGTACTTTCCGTAAAGTTTATGTGAATTGTGAGTTCTACAATTTTGTCGAATATTTCAATAGCATAGACACCATAGACACACAAAATAGATAAAAAAAAAGTTCCCCAATGAACGCAGTTTATGGACGACTCCTTTTTCAGATGTGTCTTAATCTTACCAAATCTTCTTTGAAGGTATCAATTTGATTACACGTCATCTAAGTGCACTTTTTGTTTTATTCCTAGAAATCGCCCTTCCGGACAACATTTCCTCCAATGATGGCTGGGTTTTGTCCGACCATTAATCAACATTTGAAAACTCCATTACCATTGTGGAGATGAATTCGTTAATCGGTTCTTCAATAATTGCAACGCCGCATTTTTTCCGGTATTTCTGCCGGAAGAATCGCTATGCATTGTTGCAATGATTGAGCGATGAGCCCTTCACTGCACATTACCGGCAGAGATCAGATTTGTGCAGTTACTCGCTGTCTGCTAAGTCTCACTATTTCCGCACATCATGATGACAACCAATGACGCCAGGACGACTTCATCACCTGGACCCTATACATCGAGCCCATCAACACATGGGCCGGGACCAAAGGCTTTACTTGCAAAGGAAGACATGATTAGAGATTTTTCGTCTCTGAAAATCCCAACGGCGTCGACAAGAATTGCTACCAGACTTACTGGAGTGAGAGGCAACCACGATTACCACAACACCACCCGCGCCGTTAATTATGCAGTAATAGTCGCGGTAGAGCTCTTAATCGAAAGGTCCTTCTTTTACACAGATAAAATGAAACATTGAATTTTATGCGTTTTGTATGACCTGTTGTACGACAGATTACAAACATTGCTGAATGGTGCTTGGAAAATTGCATACAACTTCATTGTTAACGTCTCCTTTGGGATGAAATTAAACGAGAGGAAATTTTACGCGCTTGTTAGAATTAATATTTTTTTTCTGTGTGACTTGAAGAGCATTTCTCCTTCATGGGCACATCAGTTCCTTCAAGCTGTGTACGTCGTTGACTCTTTTGCTTTAAAAACTAGAGCATCATCCACACAAGTTTCTTGGTAAAGCCTAAGTTTATCCTGTTTCTTTTTTCTTTCGTTAATTCCCTTGCGCATTTCCCAGTTCTCCCTACACTCAGGAAATTATCCGTATTATTTTCATACGATCGGAACTATATATGAACCACAAAGCAGGGTGCAAGACTCATTCCATACGAAATCGTAAGAAATGATTATTGTTGCAAGTTTATCAAGTATTTATATTCTCGTGAGATTGTAGCTCGTCTTTGAATCCAAAGGTTCAAGGTTCGAATCCCAATTGCAACTTTTTTCTTCTGTGAGGACTATTTTCATACGATCGTCCTATAAACTTTTTTTCCATTAGAGAATCGTATGAAATTTCGCAAGAATATCTATATTTCTATGAATTCCTCTCGATTTGTTCGCTCAGTGTATGGTTCTGAACAGTACGCCACTGACTGCTGTCTTCCTTAACTTTAACGCTATTTTGTTTTTTTTGGTCTTCATCCCCTCCAGGCAAATTCTTTTTACGTTTCTCAGAGCGTAGATTACGATTACTCTTCTGTGTAATCTTGGCTAAAGGCACTGTTTTCTTCACTGCATCACTCAATGTTTCCTCGGTGAACTCGGCTTGAATCATGAATGCACTATGATCGCGTTCAGCTGCAATCATGGCGAAGTTCATGCCCATCACGATTTGTTTGATCGTCGTGAGGACTGTTTTTTTTCATTACTGAACTCTTAGAATTCATTAACCAACTGCAAACCTCGAAAGCGGATGTAGTGATAACTCAAAAATTCCTTCTTTGACAAGTGAAGGGATCAAATAATATAGGGGACAAAATGGATAACAATTACTTGTTTCGCCCGCGTTTATGAGAGCACTTACCACCTCTCAAATCCATTGCGGGTCCGACTGGTTGGCGTTCTGCGTCTTCCAAGATATCTAAATGATGTCTATCCTCTATCCAAACCCGCTTGACCCATATGACATGGCAGGTGAACGAAAATAGCATCGTATCTCGAACTTACCTTCTCCAACCTATCAACATCGTCGCTACCTTTTTGTTTTCTTCAGAATATCCACCTGCTCCGGCGATTGTTTGATCAACATTTCCTCTACCGTAGCCATTCTTGGCTCAACCGGCTTACACCTGTTTTCCAAACTCAACTTTCAGCATCGCTCTAGGACTCGAGAAAATCTCTCCGGTCACTACGGATACCCGGTATCATACAAACACCTCAAACTTCACGTCGTAAACCAGTGCCGTCACGGACCAGTTCCATTACCGACATGGCATTTCTGTATCTACGTTCCAGGTAAGGGTCAAACTTGAATTGTTCTGATAATAATTGATTTGTCATATCGGGAAACACAGTGAAAAAAATGCACGTTAAACTTGCTATAAACACAGCTTACTCCCAGTACCGAACATTGTTTCGTACTTCACATTATCCCGGATCTTCACTCAAATAGTATGCAGCATTTAACGACATCGATCAATATGTAACCAAAACAATAGATATCCGCTACGACCACAGCTGTTTGCAACGTAACACACCGACACAATAGATAATGCGTTATGCCCGATAACAAACCCGGTAAACTCCATACACTGTGATGAAATTGATGAATCTACAAAATGATGAAATTGATGGAATTGATGAATCTACAAAAACTTGTCGAATTGATTTTCCTCCCCAATTAGCTTTTTAGAACTTTTCAAACTCGCGACACTGGGCCCATAGCCTTTTTGATAACTGACAGCGAAATATAAGCACGTCCGCTCGCGTTTGAAGCTTGCTTCGATCGCCCCCGTGCGAACACCGTCCTGAAAGCCGTCTATAAAGAACTATCCCAAATACTCTTTCACCACTAACAAATAGATTCGTGGGAGGTTATCAGGCTGGTTTCTTCGAAGGCTGATCTACAAGTGACTTTGCGACAGATCCTCCAAAACTGCCGTGAATATAGAGTCCTGTGAATATAAAGTCATTGCCGCATATGATACAGTAGACCGAAAAGAACTTTGGAACATCATGGACGAGAACAGCTAACCGGGAAAACTGACTAGACTAGTTAAGGCTACGATGAATGAAACCCAGTTTTATGTGAGGATATTTGGTGGAATATCGGGTTCATTGGAATCCCGCAGGAGGCTTCGTCAAGGTGTTGGAATCTCATGTCTGTTGTTCGACATTGCTCTTGAAGGTGATATGAGACGAGAGGCGTTCAATATGTGGGGCACGATTCTCAACAGATCCAGTTTTATCTGCGTTGCCGATGACGTGAACATTCTCGGCAGAACATTTTAGGTGCACCAGACTCAAGCACAAAGCAAAGATGGTTGAGTTGAAGATATATCCGTCTAAAACGAAGTACGTAGTGGCATTTTGAACCGAACACGACAGAGTCCGACTATGCACCAGTGTAACGATCGACGGCGGTGAGTTCGAGGTAGTCGACGAATTTGTCTATCCTGACTCACTGTTTACTGCGGACAATGATATCAAACGTGAGATCCGGAGGCGTATAATAAGTGGAAGTGGGCAGTTTTGCCTACAATGTACTCCACAAGCAACTTCGGTTGAACAAACTTAGCTCCCGTATGAAGTGTATCCTGAATAAAACTCCCTAATAAGACATGGTTGTTCTCTACGAGCATGAAACGCGGACAATGCTTGAGGAGGTCTCACGAGCACACGGACCTTTTGAACGAAGGGAAGAACTCTATTTGGTGAAGTGCAGGAGAACGGAGTTTGGAGGCGGAGGATGAACCATGAGCACGCGAGTTACGATTTTACAGATGGGGGTTCACAAAAAATAAAAGCCGAAACGTATAGATCCGATGTTAAAACAAGACTGATTTATTAATACAATTCTAATTGCTAAGAAACCTAATTGTCCCTAGCTACATGATGACAGTCCCACGGTCGCGGTGTCGGCTCAGCATTTTCGGGATCCCACGGTGAAATGTTTACCTCGATGTCACGTCGCTTTCTTCCCACGGAAGACGGGTGTTAACTCGCGCAACTCGCTGACGAACCCCAGTAGTCATAATATGGTCAAATCTGGACGAATTCTCTGGGAAGGACATTGTAGTACGTATAATGGTATTTAGTTAAAAAAAAAGAAACCTTATTTCCGCGGGCACATATTGAACCTTTGGGGTAGTAATTATAATGAAAAAGGTTAGTTTTGAATCATATAAGTTTTTGTGCATATAAATAAAAGCGTAGCTGCACATAAATCAAAACGCTAATTTGAACCGGAAAACGATCGCCGAAAGCCAATCTTCGGAAACCGGTGTCAGAGTAAACTGATTCCGAATGAACGAGAGGTTTTCATGAAGCGAGGAGAACGAGAGAACGGACTATGGTATAGCATAATCGCATCGGACTATGGTAGTGCAAAAAGAAGGGAAAATCTATCCACGAATCACGATGTGCGTCTCCTTCGGACGGGAGAGAAAAACTTGAGAATAAAGAATGAGAGAGAGAGAGAGATAGTGGCTCAAACAAAAAGGAACTCTTGAAAGAGAGCTTGAGATCGGATGAAGAAGGGGAAACGAACTACGGAGTTGCTCGACCTCGCTGCGAGGCGAGGTGATTCATTCTGTTGGTTACTTTTAAAACACGAAGTTGTGTTCAGAGAACGATGGCCACAAAACGGAAGGCGAAGGGATCAATGCCGCCGGAGCGGCACGACAGACATGATGGGTGATTACCAGACAACTATGCTGCGAAAATGGTGTTCGATGGGAAACCGATGCCGATGGGAAACGAGACTACGCGGGACGCAACGAGAAAAATTGTTACACCGGAGGGTGCGAGATCGATTTCCGGAAAAACTGACGTGGTTGGTCAAAGCAACGATGGATCGAGTGATGTGTGTCGTCCGAGTATCAGAGACACCTTCGAGTCCCTTCAAATCTCGGAGAGGGTTACGGGAAGGGGAAGGATTGTTGTGTTCGTTGTTTGACATTGCATTGAAGGGTGTGATTCGAAGAGCTGGGATCAACCCCCGAGCATCTTGACAGATGAGCTTAGTTTCACGTACCCATCTACTAATTGTAGATGTCTCTACCGTGCATAAACAAAAGGGTCATCCATTTTTGATACTACCGCTTTTTAGCTTAGGAATACATGTTTTCGTTTCCTTTTATGTGGATGTTCAAAACAGTGCAAGAACAAATTTGTATTGAGGCGTAATGTATAAATGGCTTTCTTACCATTAATTTGATTTCAATTATATTGAACTTAAATCATCATTACTTGAGAATGGGATTGAGAGAAAGTCAAACAAAGAGAGATAGAGAGAGAGAGAGCGAGAGAGAGAGAGAGAGAAAGAGAGAGAGAGAGAGAGAGAAAGCGGGATAAAAAATGCTGAAGAGAGTTTATTTTTATACAGACGTTACACGTCTTGCAGCACCAAGCATAAAGCTTGATGTTTTTGAACTAGTTCATTTATTTGTTAGGCTCAATTGAGTTACCTTTTCGGAGCCGATAATTCATTGTTGGTTTTGATGAAGTTTAAACTTTTATCTTTCTGTGTCAAGCACACAGCGATGAAAAAAATTCAATCCATCAGGTGCGATTGTAAGAGAAACGAGAACAAGCTCTAATGCTACTATTGCTTAGCTGGCTTTCCATTATGCTGAAGGTTATAGAGTGTCTCACATTGAAAAGTATAGGTCATTGCACGATGGCGTCATCAATGAAGTTTTGACAGTTCAGGGAGATTGTTTACGTAGACTTAGAACATTTCCAGTAAGATCGGTTTGAGATTTTGTGTTCTGAACTTCTTACGATTGTTTACGTAGACTTAGAACATTTCCAGTAAGATCGGTTTGAGATTTTGTGTTCTGAACTTCTTACGATTGAAGTAAAATAGCCGAAAAACAGACCCCATTACTTATTTTGACATCATTTCCTGAATCTAATCGTACAGAATTCGTTAAAATGTTTTTATTATGATATGTACTACCACCCATTGTAGCACGGAAACTAAGTCCGACTGCAGTGAGCTCTCCTCGCTGTTAGACTTGATCAAGCTTTAATAACCACTGATTATCCTAACCATGCCATTGTATGAAGGGCCAAAAATGGGTTGGGTGGATCGAAAGGCAACATCACATATACGTATCCACAGGGATATAAAAAATCTCCTTCCAACTACAAGATTGAACAATTGGTCAAAAAAGCAAGCCATCTAACAGGAGGATGCCCCAGAAGAGCCCGCCCTCTATTCACAAACTGTTACACGCAAAAAAATACGCAGTTATACCAATTCAAAATAGGAATCTATTCAACTAAAATTTTGGTTTAAATATGGACCAATAAAACTGATGAACTAATTCAACAAAAACTTTGAGTAGAAATAAAACTTCATGTTTTATAGAATTTAACATCGTGTTTTATTGCTCAAAACAAAATGTTTTGTTAAACCAACTAAACGCATTTGTTGAAATAATAAACAATGATGAAGTAATTCAAGAAAACCTTTGAGTTGAAATAAAACTTCTTGTTTTATAGAATTGAACATCGTGTTTTATTGTTCAAAACGAAATATTTTGTTAAATCAACTAAACGCATTTGTTGAAATAATAAGCATCGAAGATCTAATACAACAAAACCATTTGATTGAAATAAAACTTCATGCCTTATAAAACTGAGAATCGTGTTTTATTGTTTTTAAATAATTACCGCACCATACTCCGCCTGCCGAACGGCGTGTTGGAAAGCATGGATCGGACTTTGCAGGAGATAACATCGTGCATGTGGTTGGATGCAGGACTCGGGAAGAACTATTGCGGAGAGGCTGTCATAATGGCAGCTTATTTTCTAAATCGTCTTCCAAGTTGTGCTGTTTTTCCAGTTATCTGCAAAGAGAATAATTCGTTGATAATCTGCTTTACAAATTGACATGTTTATGCATGCACTCCATACAAAACCAAGGCAGAGGCAGCAATATGGCAGCTATGAAATGTGCGCTCATACATATATTTTATTAAAACAATAAATTAACCATTTAAGTTTAAAACGACGTTTTAAATAAGTATGGTTGTTATAAATCAAATATTATTTAAACGAATACCATACAGCGGTGATTATTTTAAATAATTTGATTGCTTTGATTTCAATTACATTTTAAATTGATTTGAAACTTTTTCATGAATTGAAACAAATAGAAACCTTGTATTGAAGCGCAACAAATCTCTTTGTTGATTCAAAACAGAGTGATTTCTTAGCGTGAAAAAATAATTTGGTTTAAACAATAAATTAAACATTTGAGTTAAACGATAAATGTGGTTGTTATAAAGCAAACATTATTTAAATTTATATCACACAGCAGTGATTACTTTAAAAAAATATATTGGTTTGATTTGAATGGAATTATGAATTGATTTGGAACTTTTTTATGAATTGAAACAAACAGAAAGCTTGCATTGAATACCAACCAAATATTTTGTTGATTCAAAGCAGAGTGATTTCTTAGGGTGACAAAATACTTTGTTCAAGCAATAAATTAATCATTTGAGTTAAAAAATAAATGTGCTTGTCTTGAATCACACAGCGGTGATTACTTTAAATAATTTTATTGGTTTAATTTGAATAAAATTTTGAATTGATTTGGAACTTTTTTAAGAATTGAAACAAATACAAACTTTGTTTTAAATACCAACAAAATATTTTTTTGATTCAAAGCAGAGTGATTTCTTTGCGTGTAGCAATGGGGAGTTGGCATTTCTACTCTCCCCATCCAGAGTGCTTCAATCGGGTGCCCTGATGGTCCCTCCCATTCCCATGAATTATTTATATAATATTGTATATATTTATGTAAATGAAAAATACTACAACCATTCATATCTATTATATATGATCTTCATTCGTCAATTGTTCCTGAAATGCAAGAAATGTTGTAAATTGTTGCACGTTTTCGTTCGTTTTCAGCGATAGCAGCTATTAACCAACATCTTGATTTGAAATATCCTGAAAAAGTTTGTTAAGTCTATTGAAATTTCACAGAACCAACATTTATACATTTTAATTTACTCTTGCCATATTCACTATTTGCTTGTTGATGTTGATTTTATAACAGCAATCCATTTTTATTTTTGCTGACCCAATAGTTATTGTTCATGAGTTAGGAGTTGCTCCTGAAACAGGGCATTGATTGAAAGTAAGTTAAAGACAAATGGACATACAAAAACAATAAGTAATGTTCAAACTATCTGGAGTAAAATCAATAAAACAATATCACCAACCACAATGATATTGTGAGTTATGACACAGTTGACGAAAATTGAACTGTTAAATCAGAAACTATTCAAATGACACACAGCGCTGCACGAATCAGATCAGCTCAGATTTGGGTAAATGTCCATTCTCAAACCGGAAATGAAAAATACTCTCAGTAATAAGTGCAAAAGCCTGCCACAGATTCCTTTGCAGCTTCTTGTATGCAAGGCACTAGATACTTCTAAATCATAAGAGGAGAAGAAAGGATCAAAAAAATAATTGGACTGATAAGACATAATAATTAAAAGTATATATAAACTATTAGCTAAAAATTATAAAATTATTTTAATTTTAATATGTCAATCACGAAAACACAAGTAACGATAAAAATGGTGGTGATGATGATAAAGATGAATGGTAATGGTAATGAATAAACAATGTCATATAAGATAATATATATAGTGAAGGGATATTATAATATGAACTGAAAATTACATGTGTGCCGACTGCTGTTTTGTTGCGATTGAAGACAAACTTGCGCATCCATTATGAACCAGAAAATTAAAACAATATATGGCAGCTATGAGAAAAAAAAATGAATTTTAAATGTTTTTTTCAATGATGACCTGGAAAACCTGAGAGATATGAGAACGGAAAATTATGATATGATTTACAGGTCTCACCCCCTCACTTCGCTATTGTCAAAATGACAACATTGCCCAGGCTACGCCAACCAGCGTCTCCATGTTTCAGCTGGCAGTCTTTTGTGATCATATGACTCGTGGAGGCATGAGGTAGGAACTTGTGAGGACCAGAGGTCGGTCGCACCCTCCTTCGATGTTGTCAACTCACCATTTGAAGCCCCGAACAGAATTCGTTAAAATGTACCGATAAACGGTCAAAAGTTCACATCCCGAAATTATGCGTAAAAAGAGATTACCTAATATTGGGTGATAGTATTGAAGTAGATAAACGTTTAAAATTACCGGATTTGGATCGTTACTTTTTACTGAAAGTTAGGTTTTTATTTTGTAGTTTTATTTTACAGAATGCTACAATTTTAAAATGTATTCATTCGGATTAGTATTTCAAATTAGGCACATATGAAGAAACAAATGTTCATATGTAGAAAAAATTTAATATATTTTTATTTATTAAAAATAAAATATCAATTAAGTTGGAGGAATTCAAATATTGGACATGAGCAAACTATTTGTTAAGAGATTAATAAGAAAAACAAGAAAGTTTTCGCTTAGAAAAATATGGCGACCGCGTTGCTTCAGTGACCATCAATTTATAATAATTAAAGTAAATAATAACGTCCTATATGGAAAAATGACCATTACTTCCAGTTCAGTTAAAATTACTGTTTATCTACTAGGTATTGTCAAAAATACCTTTTTTTCAGGGGCCTGGCAACCCTATCCTTGTTACTAGCGTTTGACAGTATGCAACATATTACGGGCCTTATTTGAATAAGGCCCGTCTGACGTTTGTTCCTATGGGCACGAGTGGCAGTATTGTTTACAAATAATGAATCTTTTGATGTTTGGATGTTAGAGATGTTGGCTAAAGCAAAATGAATTCTCGCCAGCTCCTTGCTTTTTTTAGATCAAATAAATACCTAATTTTAGGTATTTTCGTGTTGTCGTGTAGGCTGCTGTTTTATTCACATCTTGCTTGCTTCCGGATATTTTTCAAGTGCTGAAAATTTCGGAGTGTTCTTAGAATTACGCTGTTTAAATTATTCAATATTTTGTTAGTTGTCCTTGAGTGTGCCAATGCTTCTATTTATTCTCTGGGAGCAGGGTAAAAATATCCACCATTTAACATTAAGGAAAAGCTCCAAATATCATCAAATTATATTCATCAGGTACAAATATGAGCTCCACAGCTTTGAAAATAACAGTCGATGTAAATACGTTCAATTGATAAGTTGTTCTAGGATTTATTCGATTTGACAGAACCATTGAGCCAAAATTATGGGGGTACATTGACTTTACTCTGGAGCTGTGAAGTTGTTACCGGGTTGGCTGGGATAGACACGAGTGGCACGATCTTCAGGAAGCCTGATCTACTATTTGGCTTCGCTGATGACGTTGATATCGTAGCACGTAACTTTGAGACGATGGCGGAAGCGTACTTCAGACTGAAGGATGAAGCTGTTAGGATTGGGCTTGTGATTAATGCGTGGAAAAATACATGAAGGAAGACGCTCACAAGAAGACAATGTTTGCCTCTAGCACGAGTTCATATCGACGATGGTGTAGTAGTCAAATTCGTGTATCTGAGCTCATCGATGATTGTCGATAACGACACACGCCTACTTTGGACTCCGAAGGACGCTAAGATTGAACAAAGTTCGCCGAGCTACAAAGTTGACCATCTTGGTTGGCCACAAAGATGGACATTTGTAGTGGAGGACCAACGCGCTCTTGGTGTCTTTGAACGTGAGGTGCTGCGTATAATCTACGGTGGAGTGCAGATGGAAGACGGAACGTGGAGGAGGCAAAAACACCAAAGAATTGCATCAGTTGCTGAGAGAACCTCCCATCGTTCACGCACGCCAACCCGGCTGACTACGATGGGTTAGGAATGTCGTAAGAATGTCGGATGACAGCTCCTGTCAAAATGGTTCTCAAAAACGAACCGACGGGTACAAGAAGAAAAGGCGCGCAACAAGCAAGGTGGATCGATTAAGTAAAATGCGACCTGTGGACCCTCCTTAGACAGCGAGGCTGGCGAGGTACAGCCATGGACCGATTACAATGAAGACAACTTCTGTGTACAACAGAGGCCACACTGGCCTTGGTCTGAATTGGTAAGGTAAGGTAAGGTGGAGCGAGATCTAGGGAGTACAAAGTGCCCACAAGATTGGAGGGGGCACCCATGAACCGAGAATTTCGGAGGGATGGTGTGAATCAAGTATTCTTGCCATGGACCAAATAAAAATAAAATAATATGTTAAAGAGAAAGTATCTGTTAGCCTGAGAAACCGTCCGTGATAAACGGCGGAGATGAGTTCGAGGTGGTGGATAAATTTGTGCACCTTGGTTCATCGGTGACGTCGAATAACAACTGCAGCAGAGAAAGTCGGAGAGGCGTCATTTCTGGATGTAGTGCTTACCATGGGCTCTACAACACCCTGATGTCTGGTAGACTTCAGAAGGTAACAATTTCATTCTTATGCCAGTGGGTCCTTTTACGGGTTTTTTTGATAAAACTACATTAAAAACTGTTTGGTCTTCCAACACCTCCTCTATGCTTTTTTAAAGCCGAAATTGGCACAAAATGGCCCACTCTATCGACGGTTGTAGAAACAAGTTGATAGAACCTTTATCAGACTATTAAAAAGTTATGCAATCGATCGGACTCTTATACTACCTATTGCTTTTTTCTGGTTCTAGCGATTTGTCCTTCTCCCAATATTGCCTATGACGGGTGAGAAATTATCTAGCCTATATGTGTTACCGCCATGTGATGGAGATGAATGAACGCCGAGCTGGTGCAACTCTATGGCAAAAAGAGTATCCTGAAAGTCTGAAAGCTGGGCCGGTACAATGGGTTGGAACATGTTGTTAGAATGTTGGAGAACAAATTTACAAATATTGTGTTTTCCAGGCGCTTGGAAGTGTGGAATGCTTGAGGAACTGAATACAAGCAGCCTTCAACCGGGTTTCATGGTGATTTCGATTGAGCCACTAAGCTTTTATTGGTACACTAATGTTACTTTTTGATATCATCTCCGTTTGACATTTTTTAAAAAAAGCAATTCAGCTCAAAAAGATTTTAATTTGTTTTTTTTTTTAATCCAACGATGTTATCACAGCTCAAATCACTTCGTTTCGTTCATTTTTGGTTTGAGCTTCATTTGGTATTTAAGCGAGTCGAATTCATCCATAGAATCAGAGTCACCCTCCAGGCCATTACCAGAAATCAATGAAGCTTCAACAGTTTAATGTGATTTAACTCCTCGGAACCCCCCGATTCTGCTTGTCTAGCAGGCAAACTTCAGTCCCACGTGCGATAACGATTGGATGAGAAAATTTCGCTTACATAAATTTAAATTAATTGAATATTTCACCATTACTGACAGTCGACGTTTCTCGTGAGAATTCACGCACCAGTAGCTGCACATAGCAAGACTGAAAGCCGAGCGATGCTTTACGGTTTCTCGAGTTCATTGAAGCTTGTTTGCGTTGTTTTAATATTGTATATTACTTTGCATGGTAATACCACTTTTACTTCTTCGTGGAATTTCGGAACTTATTGCTTCTGGCAAGAAGCTGGCAACCGGCTCTCGACCCAGTATTAATGAATGCGGAGCTTTCAATGTCTTTAGCATTTTATTTTTTCATTATTTGTCAATTACAATCATATTGCAAACCCGAAACATTCTCAGAAACCGAGTATCAAATCTAGACACTCACCGAGGCGCACCCAAGACATGGCAATACAACCAGGTGCTAAATGTGTTTTTATTACGGGCGGGGAATTCTGGAAAATTATAATACGTACACACATCTCATCCAACCTTTTGGAAACAAACCCATCCCCTCGTCCCACCCCCTTGATAGAATCGATCGACAAGCCACAGCACAGGGACTTTGGCCGCGGCAAGCGGTACGATAAGCCACCTTGATTTATGTAGTGCTTATTTTGTTTCACAGCTTTTCCCTTATTCTCCGTTTTCCATCGTATCGTCCCAATCCATGGAAAAAAAACGTAAAATAACATTCCGATAGGTAGTCAAATTGAGTGCCCCCTGCCACCACATGCCAGCAGGCAGGGGTGTAGACAGGATTGAACCTCTGGGCAAGAGTCATCTTCCAATAGCATGTAAACAATGTTCTGCCGTCGCTACTGTTGATTTCATTTCTTCCTGGGGCCGGAAGTTCAAAGAGGAATGCCCTTCTGGATTTACGTTCGATGCTTGTGGTTGTTGTTGTTCCAATATCGACGCCGTTTTCCCGTTGTTTATGGGAAGTTAGTACATATTGTTCGCCCCTCGTCGCGTCCTGCCGGGCTAATTTTTCCCATCAGATAAGCTCGGGGAGGTCGGGGAACCGACAAGCACCGGCTATTGACTGCCGATTCTCGGAATGTTTCCGTGGATTTTGGTGAGGGCGAAAAGAACCACAAATTGTTGACGACAATGCTGGAGCTGAATGTTGACTCCAGAGTGTCCAGAGTATGGAGTCCTCGTTAATGTACAAAATTCAGAGGCACTCAGTGAAAATTCGGTGGTTTGTAATGGTAGAAAAGATAATCATGCGTTGCGTGAACCAAGTTATATTTAGTACTGTTTGTAATTCGCTTGCTACAATTCCCACGGGTGCAAGGGGGAGAAGATTTACGGAAACGTTTAATAGGCTAATTTACCGTTTTGTTTGATACTCGTGTTTGTCCTTTTAAGTTTCGTTACAATGGTGTACACACTGGCTTGTTTGGTGTGGAGAGAATAAAATCCGAAGCAAGATATGTACCAAGCAATCAATCGTTAATCTGACCTCGTCAGCCTGGAGTGTAAGGATTTTTCATTCGTTCACTTTAATGCTCTTCTAACAAAGAATTAATCCACCAGCATTATCGAACACCTCCATAAAAGATAGTAATTATCGAACTTAACGGATCCGAATATAATGAATTGACCTATCAATTGAATAATGCTTGTGCTGGTTTTAATTACCGACAAACACAAATTGCAAACTTAATTGTATTTCAAGTACCGAATCACGAGGTTCCTTTTGTACCGGCGGCTCACTGTTCACATAGAAACTGGACCAATGCAAACATTTGAGTATTTTCACGATATTGAACTAATTGAAATAATGTTCGTTTAATAACTGTTTCACCCTCCCGGGTAATCTGTGCCAACATGGCTGAATGGCGAAATAGGAGGAGCGGCGGCAGCAAGTGTCAATGAATAGGTTGCACAGGGCAACCATTTCAATATATGTTCCATTATCATAAACAAACACATAAAGTGGAAAAGTTTGAATGCGAGTGCACCTGGCGTGTGAAAGTTATGCCAGTGTTACGTGGCGTCATTTGACGAAAAAAATAATAAACAAACCTACAAACCAAACAGTGGAATGGGCAATTTCCGACTAATGGCTCAAAGGGCGATAATGGGCGTGCCGGAAGAGCATTTCAACGCGTTTTATTAATTTGTACTCATTAATAAGCATGAATTCATGCCAACATGTTTTCGTAATCATTCACCGAAACTGATATTAGAATTTTCTCCTCGTTCACTTCCAGGTAAGCATTGAACCGATGATTGGTGGCGTGGTTTCGTGTTATGATTTAACCTGTTAACCTTGTAAGCTTCGGAAGGGATTGTCATCATGGGTGAGTACCTACTAAATGACTGGGGCAACAATCTTCTGGCTGGTCCACTTTCTCCTATATTATCAATAGCACTTATCGTAAACTGTTTACTTCTGACCTGAACTGCATCCAGATCAAAACTATGATAACTTGGCTGTTTTGTTAGACGTGAAATTTGAACCAACTTTCTTGAGCCTTCTTCTTTTTTCTTCTTTCTGTGCATTTCAAACTTGTTGCTTTCGCAATTAGCTTATCGCTTGCTCTCAACTTAGTGTTCTAATTGCACTACCACTGTTGGGCGATAAGACGAATCGTTGAGTTTTGTTAATTTATTTCCGGTAAACAAGAAACGAGAATTACAAAATTCCTGTGAATTCATAATCGAATTAGTAAGAGATAGGTCTCTAACAAGATGCACTTACTTTTGGTGATTCGCTATCGTTTTTCTTATTTGTTTAATTTAGTTGTGTATTAAGTTGTCTTCAAATGTAGATTTTTAGCTTATGATAGCCTAAATATATTAGGAAATTCAATTAAATTCAGCTTTAACTTTAATATTTAGTTCAATTCACTTTTTCCTTCTTCTTACTTTTGCTTTTAGATTTAGTTTAGTTCCTTGTTTTTCTTTTTCGTGATGTTGTTGCTTCTTCTGTTGTTTGATTGCTTCTGCCGTAGCTGTTACCGTGAAGAGAGACGACGAAGACGAAGGCGATGGAGGCAGTTTCTCTTTTTGGCTGCTGGGAATCGACGGTGGAACTAAAGACCGGTGCGCCTCCGTGACGACCAAAGATCAGAGCATCCGCCGGAGAAACCAAATCGACTTCCAATACCACCAACGAAACGATAGACCGACGGTCGATAATTTCAAATCTAAATCCCTAATTTACTGCGTTCAAAAACATCAATTTGCAAGCCCAAATTGCAACGCCAAACATTCACTCGCGAAAAGCAGATTATTTGAAGCACTCCAAATCTTTGTTTCCACTGGTAGTTTGTTTTGATCGATCCTCCTTTCTCTGACCTTTCGCACTCTTTACAATCCCCTGTGCATGGCTTGGGTGTGGATACGACTTAGCAACGTTAGCAACAGTAGGGATGTTGTGGCTCGTCGGAACCGTGTACGTGGCGGGATTAACACTCCCCCCCGGAATGCGCCGATGGTCAGCCTGAGGCGTATTCTTGCAAACGCCCACGTCCAACACGGCGAGCTTCACTGCTGGACGCTCATAGATGCCACTGGCGGTCTGGACAGTGGCCCACCTAACTTGACCGTCGGTTCCAGGTTTTGTAGATATCACACGACCCTTCGGCCAACAATTCCGTGTGAAATTCGGGTCCACGATGACAACAATGTCGCCGACTTCGATGGGTTTTGCTGGGTCACACCATTTCGTTCGCCGGGTGATCGACGGCAGATAGTCTCGAAGCCATTGTCTCCAGAACTGGTTGGCCAAAATCTGAGAGAGCTGCCAACAGTTTCGGAGTGCCGCAGGGCTGTCATCAAGTGTTACCCACGGTTTCAGACCATTGGATGATCCCAGTAAGAAGTGGTTAGGGGTGAGCACCGGAGATTCGTCGTCTTCGAGAGGAATCCCTGTTAGTGGTCGAGAATTTACCACGTTTTCCACTTCTATGAGCAGGTTTTCTAGGACTTCGTATGAGATCGTACAGTGTGGTAGCAGCTTACCGAGGTTCTGCTTGACGGTGCGGATGAGACGCTCCCACGCCCCACCCATGTGTGGGGAAGCTGGTGGGTTGAAACTCCAGCTGGTGTGTGGCGTAGTGAACTCGACCATAATGCGTTCACGATCCAAATTTTCCAAAACGGCCTTCAATTCATTGCTAGCACCCCGGAAGTTGGTTCCTTGGTCACTATAGATGACTGCCGGTGAACCCCTCCTACCTATGACATTGCGCAAAGCCATAATGCAGGAATCGGTACTGAGTGTGTGTGCAATTTGCAAGTGTATGGCACGGATGGTTAGACAGGTAGCAATCAACACCCAGCGTTTCTCCGTTTTTCGATTGGCGGAGACCATGATCGGGCCGAAATAATCCACCCCCATGTGCGTGAATGGTCGAGAGTAAGCAGCCAGACGAGATGGAGGTAAATCGCTCATGGCTGGTGGTTGTGGCATTGCTCTTTCGTTCATGCACCTCTGGCACTGCCTCCGGATTGTATTGTACGCGGACTTTAGGCGAGGAATTCTGTATCGCTGACGAATCTCGTTGAGAACAGTGTTGTGGTTTTGGTGGTGATACTTGCAATGGTAATGAAGAACTAACAGACGAGTGATGTAATGATTACGAGGAAGGATAACAGGGTTAACTGCGTCGTAGTTGATTAATGAGCACGCACCGGTCCGGCCACGCAGATTCATCTAGGAAGGGACAGAAATAAGCAATAGAGCTACTTTTGGGTATCACCTTCTTGTTCACTTCATTTAGACGATTACTGAAAAGGATAGCAATTTCGTCAAGGTACTCGCAACTCTGCGCGAGACGATATAGAAAATTTTGGGCTCTTATTAACTCCTGGTGCGTCAGCGGTCCACTAGTTCGTTGCTTTGTTCTGACCATCTGTTTTGAGTTAGAGATATATCGGAAGACGTATGCCGTGCTACGTAGCATCGTAGCCCAATTCGAGAAGTTCTGCGGATTTATGATTGATTCTGCCGTGGGGACGTGCGTTAACAAGTGTGCTCGCAGTTCCGTATCTGTCGCTCTGTACTGTGGGACTTCAGGCCATTCTGCATAAGATTTCCGAAGGAATTCCGGTCCTAGAAACCAACGGCTGGATGCACTGAGATCAGGTTGGCGGGTCCATTTGGTTCCTTCGTCAGCCACGTTATGTTTTGTTGGAACCCACCGCCATTCGTTAACATCGGTGGTCTCTAATATTTCACTCACCCGGAATGCTACGAACTGGCTGTATCGTCGATGATCAGAGTTGAGCCAGCAGAGAACATCTCTGGAATCAGTCCAAAAGTAGCGCTGCAACACATTGACAGATAATGACTGGATGACGCTGTTCGCTAAACGAACTCCGAGAACACTGGCTTGCAGCTCTGAGCGGGGAATAGAAAGAAATTTCAACGGGGCAACTCTTGTTTTTGAACTGACGAACGCAATTTCGATCACATCTCCTTCTTCGAACCTGAGATACACAACCGCTGCGAACCCATTCTCGCTCGCATCGACGAATGTGTGCATTTGAATTTTGCAGCTGCTTCCTAGTGACACATATAGCCGATAACACCGTGGAATCTGGACGTTGCTAACGTCTGGCATTACTTTCAACCACATCAGCCACTTCTGGAACTGTGGTTCTCCAATAGGGGTGTCCCAGTGGACTGAAGACCTCCAAATCTCCTGCAGCAGTACCTTTAGGTACATAAGGAAGTGTGAAATAAAACCCAGTGGGTCAAACATCATCATAAGCGTTCGAAGCACCTCGCGTTTAGTTGGTCGACGGTGTCCATACAGCAAGTCGTGATCGTATCGTGGAGATACCTTGAAAGTAAAGCAGTCCATAGTCGTGTTCCACCAAAGGCCCAGTACTTTTTCGGTAGCATTATCTTCGCCGATTCCGAGGCTCTTCTCCTCGGTTGCTACTTCCTGCAAAGATTCCAAGACAGTCGTTGAATTGGACAGCCAATTTCGCATTTCGAAGCCCCCTGCGGCGTGTATGCGTTTCACGTCCTGTGCCAGCTTGACGGCTTCTTCCTCTGTTTCGACGCTAGCGAGCATGTCGTCAACGTAATGTTTTTTTACAATGGCATCCACGGCTTGTGGGTACTCTTGTTCGAATAGTTTCGCATTGATGTTTTTTACGTACTGTGCAGTTGTTGGCGAGCAGCAAGCGCCAAATGTCATCACTAACATAACGTATACATCCGGCGGGCTTTCCCTTGAATGTTCCTTCCAATAGAATCGCAGACAATGCTGATCATCAGATCGCATCAGAACTTGATGGAACATTTCACGTATGTCCCCGCATACTGCGACTCGGAACTCTCGGAACTGGATCAAGACAGACAGTAGTGACATTACCTGGTCGGGTCCTTTTAATAAGACCGAGTTTAGGGAGATTCCTTGAACAGTTGCAGCTGCATCCCAAACCAACCTCAATTTTCCCGGTTTGTTAGGATTAAAAACAGGAAACACTGGCAGGTACCACTCGCGCGGTTGGCGAGTCTTCATCTCATCTCTGGTCAATTTCCGGACGTACCCTCTCTGGACGTACTCGGTCATTTTTGCGCGCAGCGCTTTCGCTAATTCTTCGTCATTTTTCATGCGCCGCTCTAAGCACTCCCATCTCCGGAGTGCCATCGCTTTACTGTTGGGGAGCCTAGCATCGTCATACTTCCAAATAAGGCCCGATTCGAAGCGGCCATTCTTCGGTATTGTCACGGCTTTAAGAATATCCATAGCACGCTGATTGTCTACGGAGAGCGGTAACTTCTCAGGCTTGGAGATACCCATGCTGTCGAGAGTGAAGTAGTTTTTCATCGCTGCGTGGAGACTTAAGTCTGAACCTTCGTTACACTCGCAAACTTGTATGGCATGATAGTTGATATGACTTTCGAGGTGATTATTGGCCGAGCAGCTTCCGTATACGATCCATCCTAGACGTGTTTTGACGGCTATCGGTTCAGATGGCTTCCCTTCCCGACTTTTGAACGCATGTCCTAGTTGCGCGTTGTCCAGACCAATCAGGATTCGTGGACTTACATCGGTGTAGGAATCGAAGGGTATTCCAGCAAGATGACTATACCGACTCTGCACTTCGGAAGCTATCAGGGTTTGTGGTCGAAGTTTTAACTCCTGTATAGTACGAACATCTGACATTTTATATATTTGGGATGTGTCATTTATCGAAGAAACAGCCACCTCTACTTTTTTAGATTCGTTTTCCATTCGCCTGGTACCACCTGTCCATTTTAAACATAATGCCTTCTGAGATCCGTGCAATCAAGCTCTTCCGCTAGAGAATGTTCCATAAGCGTAAGCTCAGACCCATCATCGATGAATGCGTAAGTATGAACAATCTTTGATGGACCATGGAGCACCACTGGAACGATCCGGAACAACACATCATTTGTCTGGGCTTGATGCACGTTACAACTGTTCTTAGATGCTTCCGTTCTGGAGAAGTTTCTAGTGACCTCAGTTCGCTCGTTGTGAAGCAGGGGTGATGCAGGTAACTACATCCGTTGACTCCGCATTTGTTTTGTTGTCTACACATTCCGTGGTGCTTACGGAGGCATTTTCGACACAGCCTCGCTTCACGGATTACTGCCCACTTCGACTCGTAGCTCAACTCGATGAAACGTTTACACTTTGCAAGCGAAAGGCAAGAACCTTTGCACGTGAAGCATTCCTTTGATTCTCGCAATTGGGTACGCGAGTCTTTCTCTGATGCGGCAGGTGATCCTGATCGCTTATTGTCAGTGTCAGAATGGACGTTGATGAACGCGTCTTTCTTGTTGCATCGACTTCGTGAAGCATTGGTGGACGACTGCATGACTGCGCTTGCATCCTCTGCCATGGAATATAGCCAAGAACTGAAATCCACGAGGTTCGGGGCTGAATTGCCTCTGGAATGCTTCGCCCAATCTAACTTCAGCGTTGGCGGTAATCGTTCGATCAACTCGAACTTGAGCGAAGCATTGTACACAAAGTCCTGGACGCCACATGCCGCTATCGTTGCTACTAGATTTTCGACAGTTAGTGCGAAGCTGACCAGACTCTCTAAGCGTTCGATCTCCGGTGGTGGTAGGGAGCGTATTTTTGTTATCGCTGCTTGGACGATCGCTTCTGGCCTGCCGTATAGCATCTTCAACGTCGAAAGGACGCCAGACACGTTGGACGGATGCAACAATCGGCATCTAACAGCATCTAGTGCCTTACTTTTAAGGCACTTTCGTAGTCGTAGCATGTTCTCCTCGTTTGAAAAGCCACACATCTGCGTTGATGATGTGAACATCGAGAAAAACAATGGCCAATCTTCCGGGTTTCCATCGAACTCAGGCAGATCTTTGACACCGCTTGTCGCGCGGCCAACTGGCTTCGGTTGAGGATACATATGGTTTCTTCGGCAGGAGTCGATTCCGGTTCTGTTGCTGAAGTCGTTGGACCTATCGGCAGTGGTTGCGAGGAAGCCTGCATTTTTAGTCTGGGTGTAGGGAGCGTGGGAAAGCGCACATATGTAGGATTTGTCTGCGGGGTAGAACGTTGTCCGGGAGCGAATTCAGGTAGTGTATTACGCCATGCTGCTTGTGAGCGATGTTGCTGGCTCACTCGTCGTAGGTTGCCCACTTCTAGATGTTCGTTGAGTCCGTCTGGAACTATCCTAGGTACTTCCACCAAATCTTCGTCGACAACACCAGAGTCTTGAGCTGCTCCGCCACCTTCAGTTTCTCTAATCCATTGAGAAACGTTAGACATCTTCTCGAGATCCTCGTCGTCGTCCAAATCAGTCTCACCATAATCTTCCAACTCTTCCAAGATTTTGAACTTTTCCTCCAGGAACTTTTGCTCCAGCCTCTTCTGCTCCTCGAGTTTCTGAAGCTTTAAGTCTATCTTCCTTTGTTCACTCCGCTTGCTGCTTTTCTTTTTGGCACTTACGTTATTTGCAATGTTGACATTTACCTGGTGGTTAGGAGGGGGGAGATTTGCTACCATTACCGGACCAGCCAAAGTACTGGTGATTACTGCTGCAATGCGCGATGCGCCTTCTATCTGGCTAGTCACACCTACTGTATCGTTCGTCACGACCGCTGCTGCACTCGTTGCATTCGCAGCGACAATAGGGCTATCGGTGATAGTAACTGCAGTAATATCGCGTGTAGAACCGGCTACTTCGCTCCACATCCTTGGTGCTGAGTACGCCATGCCCGCTCCATCTTCTCGACGATCGGTGAACAAATCCTCTACAGGGCCACCCTTTCCAGATCCAAATTTAGCTTTTTTGTCCGACATCACACAGTTACCACAAAAGAATTTTGTAAAATGTTGGGCGATAAGACGAATCGTTGAGTTTTGTTAATTTATTTCCGGTAAACAAGAAACGAGAATTACAAAATTCCTGTGAATTCATAATCGAATTAGTAAGAGATAGGTCTCTAACAAGATGCACTTACTTTTGGTGATTCGCTATCGTTTTTCTTATTTGTTTAATTTAGTTGTGTATTAAGTTGTCTTCAAATGTAGATTTTTAGCTTATGATAGCCTAAATATATTAGGAAATTCAATTAAATTCAGCTTTAACTTTAATATTTAGTTCAATTCACTTTTTCCTTCTTCTTACTTTTGCTTTTAGATTTAGTTTAGTTCCTTGTTTTTCTTTTTCGTGATGTTGTTGCTTCTTCTGTTGTTTGATTGCTTCTGCCGTAGCTGTTACCGTGAAGAGAGACGACGAAGACGAAGGCGATGGAGGCAGTTTCCTCTTTTTGGCTGCTGGGAATCGACGGTGGAACTAAAGACCGGTGCGCCTCCGTGACGACCAAAGATCAGAGCATCCGCCGGAGAAACCAAATCGACTTCCAATACCACCAACGAAACGATAGACCGACGGTCGATAATTTCAAATCTAAATCCCTAATTTACTGCGTTCAAAAACATCAATTTGCAAGCCCAAATTGCAACGCCAAACATTCACTCGCGAAAAGCAGATTATTTGAAGCACTCCAAATCTTTGTTTCCACTGGTAGTTTGTTTTGATCGATCCTCCTTTCTCTGACCTTTCGCACTCTTTACAATCCCCTGTGCATGGCTTGGGTGTGGATACGACTTAGCAACGTTAGCAACAGTAGGGATGTTGTGGCTCGTCGGAACCGTGTACGTGG
>JASCZW010013040.1:0-26718 GCA_034211315.2 Aedes japonicus
TGTAATTTGTAATAAATTTAGATTTTAGTTAACCAATCAGATCAATTGAAAAGTTTATTTCGAGTATGGTATTACAGTTCTCGGGTTTCATTCGCCTAAATGGCTGAGCATCAAGGTGCAATTTTATTCGACAAAATTTCTCATGAAAATGTGTTAAATCGTTTCTAGTCATCAACTGAAATACATTGAACATGTTTTCATGAACAGGAATGTGATTTTGAAATAAATATCTATTTTTGAAATATATGCGTCTAATTGCGCTTTTGCTTTCATAAAAAACATATTGGTATAGCTAGATTTAATGGTCTTTGAAACTGCATAATTGATCATTTTTAGAGATCATTGCAGAAGAGTTTTTTCTTTTGATATTCAAATTGTTGGCAAGGCTCGTTTTTTTCATAACCTCGAACGTACGTGGATATGTCAAATCTAAATGAAAAACAACAAAAATGACAATTTTAAATGAAAGTCGGGCTTTGGTCTTATTGCATCGTCCGTCACTGTAAGCATTGCTTTCCATAAAATAAATCATGCAGTGTTTGATCGGTTTCTGTATGATAAGCTGTGCTGTAGGTAAATTGTGATTATGGCACCCATTTTTACCCAAAAACCACAACCCGACAAATCTGCCCCAGTGTCGTCACATCGAAGATTTCTTTGTGATTCTGAGCTCCATGGTGTACACAAATAACTGGAGAGCCATAAATTGCAAACAGCTGATTGGTAGTATCAAGAGATGCATTCGCTAAGTTGACATGAAGGCCGTACAAAGTTCCAGTTTCGACACCAAACGGAAGCATCGCCGGACAGCCGATAACGGACCCGTTTTAAAATCTTCACTTGTTTTCAAATATGAACTAAAGCTTTTATCTATTTTTGACAGCTTGAGAGAAAAATTCCAATATTTTAGTTGCCACCCGTTAAACCTATTTCGGTTTGTTTCTTTTCATTATTACAGTTTTTTTATAGCAAAAAGTCGGGGATTAGAAGTACGAAAGAAAATTCTGCACCCTTGGTGTACTGTAAAGGATAGAACGTAAAATTAGATTGCCAAAAAGGTCAAAGAGCACCCAGTCAGTGTAGCTCGAGGAATTGAAAAGTATGGTGAGCAGTACACCCTGCTGAATCTGGCGAGAACTGGACGAATATCCTGTTCCAGCAATCCCGAATTGGACCCATGAGTCGTCTATTATATTCAGGAGAACAAATCAGTTTCTAGTCGTACATCGGTCAATATATACAGAACCATCATTGGGATGATCCAGACGATTGAGAAAAGAAATGGACTTAAAAAAGAAACTTTCATAAAACGTGGAGTCACTTGAACTTGCTAATGTTGTTGATTTGTCAATTTAATAATCCCAACAATGTTTATTCAAATTTGAGAGACTCTACTTCTGACAAAAGTGAATCAAAAACGACTCAAAACTGAGTCGAATGGTGCAGGCGAACACACCAAGTCGGCTGGGGAGAATGTCCCAATTGCAATGACTGTTACCACAAAAAAAAAAAAACGGTGAGAAGACCTCGTTTGACAAACAATTAGCACATGTGGTTTGCGAACTTTCATTTTCTACAAAAAGGATCAATAAATGCTGAAATTAACCAATTGCAGAAGAGGTTGCTTCCATTATATCGGAAGCATAAGATTCCTCCTCTCTTCTGGCCGGAACTCACATCTGCAAATTATGCAAGGTCAACTCTACAGTGGTTTTCTGATAACAACGTTGAATTTCGTTGAAAAAAGACAGACTGTCTCCAACTGCGACCGAATGAGGTAATCTTCAAGTGGAACATTCAGAAGGCAGGTGTAGTGGTCCACAACATGCAGATTTCAAGAAAAACTGGTCTGCAGCGTCCAGGAAGTGCACAAAAATCTAAAGTACCACCATATTACCGAAATCCGTAATCTACCAATCTATCTGCTGTATTGTTTGTTTGTTTGTGCTACATTGTTTTGAAAATTCACAAATTGTCTTGAGTTTTATTTCAATTTTCGACTGTTAATAACAACTTTTCGACACACTCCTTCAAGAAAACTTTGATAATGATTTTAAAGGAAATTCGAAGGGCGGAAACAGTATTTGACAGTTCCGTAAGTAGATTATAATGTTCATTGCCCTCATGTAAGTTTAGTTTGATTGTCAATTTTTCATAACAACATTTGAAACTGAAACTGATTCCCTGAATTACTTTGCGATTGAAGAAGAAAGTTCCATCGGGAAGAACATGATCGACAAAACGCCGAACTTGCTTTTTATACAAATAATTGACAAATAATCAGTTCTAGCTCTATAATATGAATATTAAGAAGAAAATCGTACCTGAGATTCTCGAGAGATGAGGGCTTCTGACGGATGTATCACCATTATTTTCCTAGAATCAGTTTGAGTATTTTGTATCAGCTTCGAACCTCTCCGTTCTTGATTATGTTATCGAAAAACGAATCCTCTCATCTCACCTGAATGCAGTGAAATGCTTTCCGAATTGATGCCTACAATAAGACGAACATAAATACAAGTTCTTCAATAGAAAATCTCATTCGAAAAGCCTAAAAATGATTCGATTTCAGAAATCCGGAATGTGTTGCTGGAAAAGTAATGTTCCGTGGCAAATCGTACTGAACGGTTCACTAAAGGCAGTTTGGGATGACTTTCAAGATTGATAACGGCTATTCGAAGCGATTCCACAGTCATCCAGTAAAACGTTTCAGAGTATCCAGAGTCGTCCATTGAAACATTATTTTTTGTTGATCAAAATGCACTATGCTGATGTAAATAATTATCCAGGTCAATTAAGCATACGCAATTTATGTTAAATTAGATAATTTTGGGATACTCACTTGATGTTACCACTTCACAACCAAACGTATTTTTTTAGATGGGAAGAAAACTCATAACGCAAGCTCTCAAGCTCTCAATAATTCGTATTTCAGGCAAGACCTACTACGACCTATTTTTAATTTTGAAAATTTCAAATTTCGGTTATTAATAACCGATTCATCGCCGTTGTCAGGGGATACAAGAAAATTTAGGGGATACAAAAAAATATTTAATAAAACAAGTCCAGCTGCAGCATGCTGCATCGTTTGCTTGTTTGGTTCGATATTTTAATATCGTTTCAGTTGAAAACCAATTTATCGACTAGCCACAATCGATTTTACTGTCGATCTATACACGCTCATCCGGTTTAAACCAAATTTGGGTAACTTTAACTCAAAAACGTTAAAACCGGACGTACCCTACTCTGAAAAAAATTCTATCGTTATACCGATGATTTAATGGTCAGAATGACTATCGCATATAATGATTACAATAACCATGAAAATGGTCGAATTCACCACGTTCATGGCATTTTTGACTATGATCATGGTACACACTTAGAAAAATTTACAGTTCGGTAATCCGATTCAACGGATTTCGGTAAAATTTGACAAGTTCCGGTAATTTTTTTGCCGGAATACTGTAAAATTTCACCGAAATCCGGTAAATCAGATTACCGAACGTTCAGCTGTTGAAAGTTCGGTAAAAAATTACCGAACACTGTGAAATTTTCTAAGTGTGTAGCAAGGACTATTCCGATATTATGGCAAATGTTGAATCAACTATTTTCAATGGTCGTTTTGACCATGATCATAGTCGGTTCAAAATCACTATACTGCAATAGTCATCCTAACCCCCAATGATGGTAAAATTGACTATCAATTTTGTCTCTGTGTACACTTCCGTTTCATTTTCATCAATTTTTGAGTACAATTGTATACTATCTCTTTTTCTCTCCCGGAAATGTTACTGAATTTTTATACAAAGTGGATCTACTTAAAAAATGAGTTGATCCACTTTTTAAAGAAAATTGAGTTATATTTCCCTGAGAGGTGGTTGTTCGATCCCAAACGGCACACGACGTGCTTGCTGTTGTTCAGTAGCACCAAACACGCGTCCCCCCGGGAGCGTGTATTGTTTCCACCCATTGCGAGCGGCTAGCATGCAATGATAGCCTGATGCTATTATTGTAGCTAAAGTGGGCAGCGTGGAACAACACTGTCGGCGCGCCGTATCTATTCACCATTGTAATGATGCGGTGCGCACGGCACTTATTATCCGTACTTCGTGTCCGCTATAAAAGGGACACATTGATGTTTATAGTTTAGTGGTGTTTTAGTTGTGTTTACGTACTATCCTGTACCCACCGAGCTGGCACGCTGCCTCTCGGTGGTAATAAATTATCATCGACATAGTAGTCCGTTTGTTTTCGTTTGTCATCGTCGTCTCAGAAGGAAATAAATCACAACGTAGGGCCTGGTCAAGCCCTGGACGAAACAGTGGTTTACAATTGTACTCAGATGGTATACAATTGTACTCAAAAATTGAGCAAAATGAAACGGGAGTGTAAATCACAGAGAACAGACGTTCATCTTCGGTTTGCTAATTGTGTAAAATTTTAAACCAACATTTCAAATATAGATCGTTATGCTCCTGGTGGTAGGTAGCGCTGCAGTTGGGCGATAACTGTCATGTAAATGTTTATCAATAAAAAACCTAGCACATAACCTGAAAAGTTTCATTATTGCATTGGTAATGCATCACTAAATTCTTATGCTTATCTTACGCTTTATTACTTGACAACTGTTGAATTGATGCGATCACACATTACCGATGTTGATTTGGGTTGAATAAGTGCAATAATATAATGCTTGTGGTTACTTGGGTAACTTTTACACACGTTTTGGTCGGTAGCGTGATCGAAAGAAATTTCTTTTTCTATCCCGTACCCATGTTAAATTCCGTTTACTGAAACGGAAAAGTAAAGAGTTGAAAAGAAATTTCTGCAGCAGTATCCACCTGAAAAAAATGGAATTTGTAAGGTTTTCAAGCAATCTTATGGGAGCTATCACTTTTACTTTCGGAAAAATGTTCCGCTCGATTATTCCGTAAAGGGCCACCCACAAGGGGTGAGTCGCTTAGAACAGTGTGCCAGGTACGCGGTAATCGAAGGTCTTACACCATATGGAACATTTGTGGCACTTATGTGGCACAATTTTGACAGATCTACTTTTCGAGGATATATATCCTAGCAGCCCTGGAAAATTGACGTTTGAAGTTTGTAGTGTTGTTTACGCAGATAAATTCTGGATTCTAAGCGAGGAACTGATGTGCCTCCAATATCATGTCCAGAAAAGGTTTTAATACCGTAACCGTCACATTCAGCATCATCGAATTCCTCGACAAAGATGCTGAGCAGCACTCACGTGTATTGTACGAGAAAATTATCCTGCATTCTGCTTTCAATAAAGTGTATTTATGATTAATACAAAACATTATCTCACAAACACTTTCTGTTACCAGAGATATTAACGGATCAGCTTTTAATGCATTTTGTAAAAAAAGCTGAAAAACATTAAAATTAATGTCCACTCCTGGAGCCTCTCATGGAGATGAGAAATTATCTGCTTCTGACAAATTTCATCGTTAAAATCAATGTTTTTTCTAGAGGCTATGGAAAGCTCCGGGTAGAGGCATTTTTTCCTATCTTCTAAACGAATAGGCAAATATCTAAGTTGTCGTTTTCGATGGACGAGAGAGGAAACTGGCACAACTGGCAGTCTGACTAAGGATAGCAATAATCTTCATTTTCGAATGCCAGAATCTTCTTAAAGGAAACTACGACGAACATATCCGGACATATCGACATCAAGTGTAGCTAGTCACCCTCCTGCTGCAGCACAGTTCGTAAGCCTCAGCAATGCAGACAGAGATCTTTGAAGACTACTAATCAGAGTGGAGTTGCGTCGCGTTCATAATTTTCGTAGGTGTACGTGGACTGCTGAGAAAGTGGATAAATCAATCATAAATGTGCCATAGCATATAGGAATTCTCGCACTTACTTCCAGCGATTAGCTCCATTTGTCACCCGAACATGCTGTCTCGACACAATGGTATTAAAAAGCGATTTCCGTTACAAAACCTTGACTGAGACCCAAATCGCCCAAAAATTTGGCAAAGCAAAACAAAACATTCGCCTGGTTACTAACCGTAAACAAACTTGCTCGGTTTTGGAAACAACGATGCGTCCTGAAGAAACCGAACTCAGCAAGAGCCTTTCTACAGGTGTTACAGACTGTGAGGACATCGATCATAGCTAATATGATTTTTAAATGATGTTGGTGTTTAAAATGAATAATTTAGCATATGAATTGTATTCGTTTGGTTTTATTTGGTTGTTTGATGACCATGATTATTTGGGAGAAATGTGGAAATCCATGTATTTCGGATCCTGGGAAAGTCCTTTTTCCGGTAGAAAACTGCCACCAGCAAAATATCCACAATGGTTGAAAATTTTCGTGCATGGAAATGTTTTGAAACGGTTCAATGCTTCGCAAACTTCAGTCAACGTGGCTCTATGCTGAATGTGATGCTTTTTCAGATCCCCTTTGATCCGTCCAAATATAATTTCGTTTGGGTTAAAAAATGGGCAGTAAGCAGGGAGGAAAATTGGAAATATTCCAATTGCTCTAAGGAATCTGATGATATTTGGATCGCAATGGATTCTAGCACCGTCCATTATCCAGATGGAATTGAACCCAGGGTATCGCTGAACGTTTGAGTTGTTCAGAGCAAAGTCCTTGCAACAAAAGAAAAACTTTTTCCGGTTGAATGTTCCTTGAGTGAAATAACTGTCCAGTACTAGGGGTGAGACAGCTATACTTTGAGTTGCATTAATGCACCGAGTAACTCGCGAGTAACTCAATATAGCTTTAAATTAAATCAATCTTCATCGCTTTTTATCGGTTCCCAGGGTTTCAAAAACTTCCAATTTGTTTGGAAAAATTGAGGACATTCTGCAAATGGCAGTAGAAGATGGAACAAGGGCGAGCCCTATTCCAAGGCCATGAGGTTTCTAGGATTGCTTAATATGTGATACGTGATACGGACGACTTCACGGAAGCCTCAAGGATCAGGTATCAAAACGATGTTTATAGACTGGTAATTTGCTAAGCTTCGAGTCTGCGAAGGTTGAAGCTTGGGTCGGAGTGCAGCGGAGCTGGAGTTCGTTTGTCTATTCTCCTGTCCTTGTTTCACAGGAGCAGTTTAAAGTCTGACCGTTTGGCGGAATGATGCCGCAATAGCAAATAGCAGATCAAGCCGAAACTGATGGGTTTATTCAATGTAAGACTGCTTGGAGACATTAAAGTACCTTCTTCACAAAAAGCTCACACGAAGAGTAGTAAATAGGATACCAAATTGTACGAGCATTTGAAAATTGCTAGCAACATTGAAAATTGCAAGTGTCTAATTGTTCACACACGAGAGCTCATGTACTACCGTGCAGTTTGTTTGACAGCTGCTTTGCAAAAACAGAAAGGAAACAAATTACAGTGCTCGCTTGCTGAGCAACGTGAGTTACTAGAGGTACCTCAAAAGCTACTCCAAAAGTGCTCGCGATTAGGAGCTGTCTTGCCCCTTGGTCCAGTATGCCACTTGTTCCCAAGAAACACAAAAAAGAGACTCTTGGCTTTCTGCAAAACTCCCCTCTGTATATTATTTTTTGCCCAATCACACCGTACCCTTTACGACGCAGCATATCCTTGTTATTGAAGCTTACTTCGTCTAAAAAGAAAAGATCAAAAAGATCCCAAGGGACAGCAAGCATTTCTCTTGTGAACCGCACGATTTCGTCCTCCCGAATTTGGATTGCACGGCGTTCAATCGTTTTCCACGAGAGTCCTGACTCATGTAGGAGTGTACATACGGACCCTACGCTGATTGTCGTGTAAAAATGGGATTGAAATTTGGTTTTTGCCTCGTCCAAAAAGAGAATAGGTTCTCTTTGGTACAATTCCACGATCCACTGCCGCATCTCGATCCCAAACTTCTTGTAGATTTGTTCACGCTTCTTTCGTTGAAAGTATCCGTTTGCCTCGTATTTGCTAAACCATTCCCAAATCGTCGACGGTGCTTTTCCATAAATTTTTGCTATTTTTTTCTTTGAAATACCAAGAAAATAATGTCCATACAAAGCATGATATACAGTATTCTCACTGGCATGACGATGACGAACATTTTCAATAGCTAAATTGGCCATTTGAATCGAAAATCAGAACGAATGTATAGAAAAACAATTCTTGAAAAAACAATAACAATCTTGATAGACATAAATAACTTTTTTTTATTTTTATTCTTCTCATTCGAATATGACATTGACAGATTTTTCGGAAGTCAAAAAAGTGTCGCTAGTCTGGGTGTCGCTATTCGGTTTGGTGCTAGCGCCATAATACTAGATGTTAAGTTGATTCAACTCTGTAAATGAATCAAAGGAGACTCGATTAAAATTTAAAGAGACTTTAATAAAAAAAAAAGAAGTCAAGCGCTGCGGTGTACACAGCAAAAATATAATATACATCAACGTAATTGATACTAACGTATTAAATACTGATGTAATCAAGGAAATACGATGCACAATAACATCCAGTGAGTGGAATATTACATCGGTCTTCAAATAACCTCAGAATAGAATTATTAGTGGCATGAGTGTAATAATCACATATTTAAAACAAAAATATCACACGAAAACCAATTCACATAAAGAATTTTTTTTTTTTAAATATTACACGATTTTGATGCTTGATCGCATTTTGTTTTTATATAAAATTAAATCTCGCAACACTGCCAAACTTGTTCTTGCTTTCTTTCATCTTCGGCAGCACTGTTTTCTTGTCAAAACAAAGTCAATTGGCACGGTTATGATACCATAGATCATTGCACGATGGCGTCATCAATGCAGTTTTGACAGTTCAGGGAGCTTGTTTACGTGGACTTAGAATATTTTCGGTGAGATCGGTTTGAAACTTTGTGCTATAAATGTATTACAATTGAAGTAAAATCGTCGGAAAATAGACATCAGTGCTTATTTTTACATCATTTCCTGAATCTAATTGTACAGAATCCGGAAAAAGCCAAGCAAAAATTTCGTTTGAGCGGATCAAATTCCAACACCTTGTAAACAAGCTCCCTGAACTGTCAAAAAAGTGAGGTTAATACATTCCGTGCAATGATCTATTGCATCCGAAAGCTGAAAAAAAGAACCGCGTCAAATTGTGAATCAGCCGGATACAGATGGCGACGAAATGGCTGAAACCCCGCTGCATTATACCCTTCTGAGATGAAAAGATATTCGTCTGCAATCGGTACGTATAGCATCCGCATTTTCATTCGTTTTCATTCCAAGGTAACCACATTTTGCACATAGGTAAATAGCCTATGTCACCTCAACCGATGCCCTCTACCGAAGAACCGATGTTATGCTCGGAAGCGGATGTAATCGTACCTACACTTCAGATTTAATCGATACAAGGCGGTTTTGGTTTGAACCAGGCGCTGATAATTCGAATGCGAGTGACAAGACAGAAGGCCTCAACATGTCCGACGCTGCGCAATATGGACCAGATGGAAAAATGGAGAAAAAGATTTCATGATTCATATTTCTTGAAAGCATAGACCTGGGATGGGTACTGTTATTCCTGTCAGTCACAAATTGTAATTGTGGAAAATTGTACTATCAACAACAAATTGCGTACTACGTAATTGAGCACAATAACATCAGTCGAGAAACCTCCAGAAGCGTCAGAGTTGAAGTTTCCTGGTGAAGGCGGCTCAACATTGGATAAGGCACCTGGTGCACACGTGGGTTGATGAGACAAACGTTACGGGAAGGAAGATGTTTGAATCGCAATTATACTTGCCTGTGTGGACGACTTGGAAGACCCCCACTCCATACTCAAACACAGGAACGGGATGGGAGGATTGGAGGCTTCCTTGAAGCTTGCAGGCTTACATCACGGAGGTACGACGAGCATCAAAGGATCGGTTGGTCTATCGTCCAGTTGACTGGAAACGTTTGTAGAATCAGGAACGAAATATGCAGGAATATGTTGATTGGAGTAGTACTTGCTCGAAGTGGTAGTGTAGAAGATCCCATCACCAATCCCAAAAACAGGGCCGGGATGCCTGTTGAGCGTAGGCAGGTAAAGGCTCGACTGTGTTAGGTGGGTAAGAGGCTGCGAAAAAATGCGAAATGTGTTCCCAAGTAACCAAAAGCATTATATTATTGCACTTATTCAATCAAAAATCAACATCGGTAATGCGGGATCGCATCAATTCAACAGTTGTCAAGTTATGAAGCGTTAAATTAGCTTATGCATGTAGTGATGCATTTCCAATGCAATAATGCTACTTTAGCAATGTATTATGGCTTTACAAAATATATAGCATTAGTTCGGTCTTAGTGGGGCCCTTTTCAGCTTTAATCCAACTTCAATGATGCACTAGACGTAATACATATACCCTATATATGCATGCTATTGCAGCTTCGTGGTTACTTGGGTTGCGTCCGGGATAACGTAATTAAGGTACCAGTGTGACAACTCTTCTTATATTTTATGGAACCCGAAAATCATGTGATCCGTAATCCTTGAATTCACGGAAAACCAAACCCTCATACCATGTTGAAGCTTTATCCTTGAGTGATGATTGGAGTCCGAGTTTGAACGACACGAAGAAAGCGTGTTGGTTTCCTTTCCGTTAGCAATAAGATTCAAATGGTAACTAGAAGTTAAAATTAGAGTCGAATTATTAGTACGAAACACTGAAGAAGTCTGCATATTGTAGACAAAATACGCGTATCTGTCAAGATAAGCAAAGGTAGTTGGAATTATATGAAAAAATACTAAGCTTTCTTCTCATTTCTATTTACAGGTATTCCACTGAACAGCTCTAGGTTTCTAATGGTAGTTTTGGAAACAGGCATAAGCTTGTAGTACACTGTTTGTCCAATAGCCAAATATTTGTCATAGGCAGATAGGCATCTGACAAACATCTATGATATCTGTCAGCTGTCTAGCTGCCTATGCCAAATATTTGGCTATTGGACAAACAGTGTACTACAAGCTTTAGTCGGGTAAAATGGTAGTTTTTACTACACGGAGAAAAAGAGTCCCGTTTGAAACAACAAACTTGTTGGTTGACATCCAAACTAACCAAACTGGTTGTTTTACAAAACCGTTTTATTGTTTCAAACCAACGATTTCGTTTTGGAACAAACAGGTAGGTTGGTCGTTTCTACCTAAATATATTACCATCATACAACACAAATTATGGTTGTTCTAATCTAATATTTTTGTTGTTTACACTTTGACAGAGGGATTTATTATTACCAAAACACAGGTTGCGCTGACACAGGTAACAAATTGAAATTTTAGATTAATTTAACCAGAACGGCGGTCAATTCAAACTGATATCTTGTTAGGAAAAAAACAACTAAAACTTTAGTTTGAAACAGATTTTTTTTTGGGTATTTCATATTCCATTATCCGGCCCACTCTCTCGGCATGCTCTCGCGCTATCATTCACCAATACGTAAAAATTTAATATTTTAATTTAAAAATAACTTAAAAATAGTAAGAATAGAAAGGCTCGCATTAACATATGTATATTTTTCTTAGACGGAGAGAAGTCTATTGTAAATGTGCACTTTCTTAACGTCTTTAATTGGCATTTTATTAAAACAAATATTCTTGAAATTACAGTCGAAATGTGGGTGAATGTTAACGGAAATGTTTGTTGTTTCAACCGTTTTCATTTGTTTGTTTCAAACAGCAATGCAGTTTGAATCATACTAAAATTTGTTTGAAGCAAACCATAAGCGTTGGTAGAATCAACCAACAAATCTGTTTGTTTTCATAGCTGTCATAATGAAACAACCAACATAATGGGTAATTGAACCATATGTCAGTTGAACTTAACTGCTTAATTTACGGAACAATAACTCAAAATTTTTGTTTGTTTTAACCACCGCAGGTAGTCAAGCCAAACTAATATGATGTTTGTGCCCAATTCAACGTGAAACTCCGGTTAAATGAAACTAGAATATGTTTGTGTTTACCAATCTTTTTTCTCCGTGTACAAGATTCTTTTCTGTGTAAAAGTTACTTACGTCTGAGTTAAATAAAATGGTGTTTTTGGTTATTTTATCGTGATGGTTCATGTCGTAGCTAACTATATATATTAGAATACATCTTTTTTTCGATGGGACCTCAAACACATGCATGGGCTGTGACGTAATAAAAGCAAAACGTCAAATAAGAACTGTGGCCCCAAATATTTCTGCCGATCAAATCTCACTCCGGTCCGAAAGAGTCGAAGTAAAATAACAAAAAAACTATTTTTCTCGTAAATCACACACCTCGGGAATCATGGCCACACAAGTAACCATCGATCAGCTAGATAAGGATCAGATAAAATCGGTGAGTACCCGGCCGAAAAATCTGTTTTCAATTCTGAGCTCATGATCGAATCTAACCTTCTATTCCACCAACTTGCAGTTCTCCGATTTTCTCCTGTCCTACAACAAACTGTCCGAGTTGTGCTTCATTGACTGCGTGAACGAGTTCACCGGCCGAAGCATTTCCGATAAGGAAGACAAATGCTCCCTAAATTGCATGGAAAAGTTTCTCAAAATGAACCAGCGGGTGTCGCAGCGATTCCAGGAGTTCCAGATGCTGGCGAACGAGAACGCCTTGGCAGCTGCTGCGAAACTCGGCGGCAAGTGAGAAATGTTGAATGCTTGGACGGAATGGTAGTTGTATAAATCAACAGTTTGTTATTTTAGCGTTTAATGTATTTTATTATTACCAATATAATAAACACACTGTGTAATCAATATAGGTGAGATGTATATTAAGTGACGGTAGTCGAATTGTTAACACTATTCTAATGTGTGCAAAGCTCTTACGATCTAAAAAAGGGATCTTCGAGGAATTCCGATTTAGAATATCTATTAATTCATCTCCGTAATTATTTAAATATTCTTGATTTGAAATGTAAGTTGGCGCAGTTTAATAGCATCATTATTGTGTCCTGCCTAGAATTCGACGGGGTCGAACAGGAAAGGTCACGCCTCCGGGAATCCCTCCGTCTCTGTGATTAAAGCGTGTTCCAGTATCACTCGCCCTTCCTTGTATCTGAGAAAGAAATGAACGATTAGCTACTGAACTTCAACCAGCATTTTTCTTTCAGTGTCTCCAGGCAAACAAACCACAACAAAGCAAGACCTGAAAATATTTACAACTCACTTTTGAGACTCCTCCGTGGCAAATTCGTACATCCATCCGAGTTTGGCTTTGCAGTTCTTGCACATCACATCCCGCACCATATGCCTTCCAGTAAGCATGACTCGATCCTGAACCGGAGAGTAGGTCAAATTGACGACTCGTTTGAAGAGGTAGGCCCTTCCAGTGGCTCCCGTGAATCTAGTGCTTATCAGTTCCCGTTTATTGGTCAGATTAGTTTCGCAAGCAGCGCAGGAGTACAATTTCTGACCACCAATATGATCGAGGAATACTTTACCCATGACGAGGGAATTAATTCGGAAACGATGCTGGCGATGAAAGTGTGAAAATTTCGCTGATTTCCGTATTTTGCTGTCGCTAATGACGACACCAAATTCGATGGCTGGCAAACTAATCACTCACTTTTTCTTTGTTTTGGCTTTGGAGCCAGGCGAAAGGATTATGTTTACGTACGCACACTGCTGTGCATATTTTTGTGTTGACGTTTAATCCTCTGACACTAGACCTTACACTCTCGCTTCACTTTACTCAATTTTTGAGTACAATTGTATGCTATCTCTTTTTCTCTCACGGAAATGTTACTAAATTTACGTTAAAAAGTGGATCAACTCAATTTTTGAGTAGATCCACTTTTTACGTAAATTGAGTAACATTTCCATGAGAGAAAAAGAGATAGCATACAATTGTACTCAAAAATTGAGTAAAGTGACGCGGGAGTGTATAAACGAGGGAATGCTCACTTGAATGACATTCAGTGCCCACTGTTAAAGCAATAGATGTCATGAACAGAAAGAAATTTGATAGTCAATTTTACCATTATTGGGAGTTACCAGGGAGCTGACGAGAAGGCATTTTGCTTTAGCCAACATCTCTAACATTCAAACGTCAAAAGATTCATTGTTTGTAAACAATACTGGGGCTCGTACCCGTAGAATCAAACGTCAGACGGGCCTTATTCAAATAAGGCCCGCGATATGTTGCATACTGTCAAACGTTAGTAACAAGGATAGGGTTGCCAGGCCCCTGGGAGTTACACCAACAATCAATATGCAACTAGCTATTTGGAATTGGTTCACTGTTGTAGAACCCCTTGGTCCGAATACACCTTGAAGTCAGCACCTTGCTGTACATATTTGCGCCGTTGTTTTGATTTGCTGTGTTATTTTGACAAAATACACGCAAAATAAAACGTAAATATACCAACCAAAATACGGAATTATTTCAAATAAAATTTTGGTTTAATTATGGACCAATAAAACTGATGAACTGATTCAACAAAACTCTTTAGTTGAAATAAAACTTCATGCTTTATAGAATTAAACATCGTGTTTTATTGTTCTGAACAAAATGTTTTATTGAATCAACTAAACGCATTTGTTGAAATAATAAACAACGATGAAGTAATTCAACAAATCCTTTGAATGGAAACAAAATTGAATGTTTTATAGAATTGAATGTCGTGTTTTATTGTTCTAAACAAAATGTTTTCTTTAACCAACTAAACGCATTTGTTAAAATGCCAAGCATTGATGGACTAATACAACAAAACCATTGAATTGAAATAAAACTTCTTGATTGGTTGTGTTGAAATGAATTAGATTTATGTAGACTAGTATAAATATGATCTGGCAGTAGGCCATGGAAATTTGAATTCTATTATATAACCACCCATGTCACCCCACTCTGTCTCTTTCTCCAATAAACGTTCAACTTGTTACCATCGTGTTTCTCATCAGGTTATGGGCCCTCCGCGTTACCATAGCAATCTGCGACCTGAGGTAAGCACGTGTTCGGCAAAGAAATTTACCACCCGTGACGGTTGAAGTTTTCGGTCGAGTGGCGTCAGTAGCGAAGCGGCGTTATTTTTTTCGGAACAAAAACGGTGTAATCTTTCGCGGAAACGGAAATGGAGGACCGAGCGGACGCAGCGCGTATACCTGTTCGAAGGATCGAATTTCTCGAATTGGAGCTTTCGGATGGAGTCGTACCTGGAAGAGTTGGGTTTGTTCCATTGCATCGAGAAGACTCTGGAAGAAGAAGATTTTTTCCCGGATGATACTGAGGTCGATCCTGATCCACAAGATAGCGGATTCCCAGTTGGAGCGCGTCCGTTTGCAAAAGTCCCCAAGAGCGATTTGGACCACGTTGCAGCATTACTACGAGACAAAAGGAGTCTCGGGCGTATTCTATTTGCTGAAACAGCTGGCTGGAATGAAGTACGACGAGCGACGACCGTTGGAGGAGCATATTCTGGCTTTCGAACAGACCATCCGAGAGCTAGAATCGGCGGAAATCAAGTTCGACATGCCGGTGGTAATTTTCTTCCTGCTACAGTCGATGCCGAAATCGTACGACCAGATCATCACGGTGCTTGAGACGCTACCGGTGGAACAGTGCTCGATGGAATTCGTCAAGTCGAGACTGCTCAGTGAGGACGTAAAGCGACAGCACAACGGGGACAGACCGGAATCGACCACAGCTTTCGCTGGAAGAAGCGGTAAGTTCGTGATCAAGTGCCATGCTTACGGAAAACTCGAGCACAAGCGCGTGAATTGTCCGGAAAATGCGAAACAAGATCGCCATACACCGAAGACGGACAAGAAGAAGAAGAGCAAGGCGCACGTGGCGGAACCGGGAAGCGATGTGGCGTTCATGATCGCTGGTGGCGACTCAACCGGTTGCAAATTTCGTTGGATTTTGGACAGCGGCGCGTCGGAGCACATGTGTATAGCGACAAGAGCTTTTGGAAAATGTGCGCACACTGGATTCGCCCATCATTATCAACGTCGCCAAGTCGGGAGTGTCGCTGACCAGTAGTGTGGCCGGCGAAGTGAAAATGGTATCCAATGTCCAAGGAAAGCAGCTAACCTGCACGATGTACGACGTTCTGTAGCGTGCCAGGATTGTACGCCAATTTGTTCTCCGTTAAGCGGAGTCGCTGAGCGTGGAATGGAAGTGACTTTTGGCAAGGATGGTGCACGAATCACGCGTGGTTCCGAAGTGGTGTGCACTGCGAGTCGGAAAGGTCGGCTGTACGAGTTGGATGTGGAAGTGCCGAAGATCAAAACCGCCATGGCCGCTGATCAAGGAAGCGTAAGTTGACGTTGTGGCATCGTAGGTACGGTCATATCGGGAACGCTGGCCTGATGAAGCTCATCCGAAGCGGAAATGGTTGAAGGCATCGATGTTAGCTGGAAATTTCAAACCGGATGCGGGTGTTTGTAAGCCGTTGTGTGATGGGGAAGCAAATGAGGCAACCCTTCGAAGAAGCAGTACTACCTCGTTCATCTCGGCCGCTGGAGTTGATTCACACCGACGTCTGCGGTCCGTTCACACCAGCCTCGCATGGGATGAGCCAGAAGATTTTCGTCAGTTTCACCGACGACTACACGCACTTCACGGCGGTGCATCCGCTCAAATCGAAGGGCCACGTGCTGGATGCTTTCCGGAAATATGCTGCAATGGCCACCGCACGTTTTGGCACTCGGAATCGCCAGGTTGAGAAGCGACAACGGCGGTGAGTACATTAATGCGAAGTTTATCCATTTTTGTGAGAGGAGGCAGGAATCACGATGGAGCCATCCGTGCCGTATACGCCGCAGCAGAACGGCGTCGCCGAAAGAATGAACAGGACCATCATGCGGAACGAGCTCGGTCGATGTTGGACGACGCGGGCTGCAATCGATGGATGTGGAACGAGGCGGTTCTGACTGCTGTCCATCTGATCAACCGAAGTCCCACTACTGCCCCAGCCGAGAACAAAACGCCGTACGAGATGTGGTTCGGGCACAAGCCAAATGTGTCCTGGCTGCGTGTCTCTGGAAGCAAGGCATTTTGCCACGTTCCGAAGGAGAAGCGGACGAAGCTTGACGCGAAGAGTCCAAAGTGCGTTACTGAGTCGGCTACGGTATCAACGGGTACCGCGTGTGGGATCCTAGTGCGACGGAAGGTCATCATCGCTCGGGACGTCGTCGTGGAAGAACCAGCATCGAAACGTCGTATGGAGAGTATACGAATGACCACCTAGTGTCCGACCGCCCGGAAACGCTTGAAGAAGAACCGGAACAACGAGGTGAACCGAATCCTGATCCTGATCCAGAGCCAATCCTTGAGAATCTGACGATGAAGCTGCTGGCGGGCACGAAACAACGACTGAAGAAAGTACCGATGAAGACGAAGCTCCAGCTCGGCGAAGCGAGCGGCCTCGCAAACAGCCGGCTCGTTACTCCGACTACGACACGTGCGTGGCATTTGCGTTGAATGCGGAAAATTACGTGGAAGCATTGCCGGACAACATCAACGAGCTTCGGAAGCGCGACGATTGGCTGGAATGGAAGCGTGCGATCGGCGACGAGATGCGGGCGCTCGAGAAGAACCACACGTGGGACCTCGTGAACCTCCCTCCTGGTGCTCGAGCAGTGCCCTGCAAGTGGGTGTTCAAAATCAAATACCTGGACAACGGCTCAATCGACAGGCACAAGGCAAGGCTCGTGGCCAGAGCGATGTTCTCAGCGTCAGGGCTACGCGATTACCAGGAAACCTGCGCTCCGGTGGTGCGAATGACAAACCATCAGGACTCTACTGGCGGTGGCGGTGCAGAAAAACCTCCATTTGCACCAGATGGATGTGCGCACGGCGTTCCTCAACGGAACGATATCGGAAACCGTCTACGTGCGGCAGCCACCAGGATTTGAGAGGGGGAACAAGGTGTTCAGGTTGACCCGGCGTAGCTGGAACGAGCGGTTCAACAATTTTGTCCTAAAGCTTGGTTTCCGGCGCTCACCATACGATAGCTGCCTGCATACGAGGAAGGTCAACGGCGTGTGGATGTACCTGGTACTGTACGTCGACGACATCGTGCTGGCATCAAGTTCCCTGGAAGAAATACGGAAGATTAAAGAGATGCTGAAGAACGAGTTCGAGATGGACGACATGCAGGAGCTGAAAAACTTCCTGGGCATGCGGATTCAGTACAATATGGCAGAAGGTACGTGCTACTGAATCAAACTAAATATGTTTCTGCTCTGTTAAAGCGCTTCGGCATGGAAGACTGCAAGCCGGCGTCGACCCCTTTGGACGCCAATCTCAAGCTGGAGAGGGGTAAGGATGGTAGAGGAATCGACACAGCATCCATACCGGGAGCTTGTAGGTTGCTTGACCTCACTGATGCTGACATCTCGTCCTGACATAAGCATAGCGGTGAACTTCCTGAGCCGCTTCCAGAGTGGCGCAACCGATGTGCACTGGAGCCATCTCAAGCGCGTGTTGCGGTACTCTCCAAGGAACCAAGCATCTATGCTTGAGTATCGACGCGACCCTGGTGCCGATCCAATCGTTGGATTTGCGGATGCGGATTGGGGTAGCGACATGGACGACCGTCGCTCAACGAGTGGCTACGTGTTTCAAGTCTACGGCAATACCATCTCGTGGACGACACGCAAGCAGGCGACGACTTCGTTGTCATCGACGGAAGCGGAATACGTTTCGCTAAGCCAGTCATCTTGCAAGGCGATTTGGTTGCGGAATCTGCTCACTGAATTCGGCGTCAACCTGAACGCACCTTTGCGTGATCTACGAGGACAACCAGTCCTGCATACATATCGCCGAAGAACCTCGAGACCAGAAACGGATGAAGCACCCGGACATTCGCTACAACTTTGTTAGGGAGTGTATCCAAAACGGCGTCATCAGAGTGAACTATATTCCGACAGGAGACCAACTGGCGGACGTCTTCACTGAAGGGCCTACCCGTTGCTGCTTTTCTGAAGCATCGATCCACACCAGGTCTAAGAGGGTGCTGAAATGAATTAGATTTATGTAGACTAGTATAAATATGATCTGGCAGTAGGCCATGGAAATTTGAATTCTATTATATAACCACCCATGTCACCCCACTCTGTCTCTTTCTCCAATAAACGTTCAACTTGTTACCATCGTGTTTCTCATCAGGTTGAACTAAAAGTCGTGTTTTATTGATTTGCTTATTGATATTTATTTATTTTTGTTCATCATAATCTATTGTTGTTGTTGTATATGTTAATGGGTAGATCCTGGTCGAGTATAACGTTGCGCTCGATTGCTGTTGAATCGAATCGTTTCATTTTGATTACGAATCATTACGCTGACTTGGACAGGATTAAACAGTCAAACAGTACGCAGAACATTGTACGCTTTCATGATCATATCGTTGATTTGTCCTGTCCATGAGCAGCCCAAGATTAACCACCTTGTGAGTCACTGCAATGGGTTCTCCACAAAATTTGATGTCAATTTCGGGGATGATTTGTCCAGATTTGCAGATGATTATGCCTTGGGTTTCCTTTGGATTTGGAAAGACGTTGTTCACGATTGCCCTGCGTTCGATTGCAACCAAGTTTTCGTTGATTCTATATCGTCAATTGGAAATTATTATAGATTTATATTTTAAAAGATTATGTTTAAACTTACATGAGAAAAACTATCGGAGCCAGGGGCAGAAGCAGCAACTTGCCATGTCGGCAGCCCTGAGAAACAATAATAATAGGGCTGCTCGGCTTACAGTATGAAATGTGCGCTCATAAAATATTTTGTTAAAACAATAAATTAACCATTTGACTTTAAAATGGATTTGATTGTTACACATCGAATATTATTTAAAGTAATGTAACACAGCGGCGATTACTTTAATAATTTGATTGGTTTGATTTGAATGAAATTTTTAATTGATTTAGAATTTTTTTTAATTGAAACAAATAGAAACCTTGCATTGAATAGCAAGACAATATTTTGTTGATTCAAAACAGACTGATTTCCTAGGCTGAAAATATATTTTGTTTAAACAATAAATTAATCATTTGAGTTTAAAAATCAATGTCATTGTTATAAATAAAATATTATTTATATTAATAGCACACAGCAGGAATTACTTTAAAAAAAATGTTGGTTTGATTTGAATAAAATTTTGAATTGATTTGAAACTTTTTTATAAATTGAAACAAACAGAAAGTTTGCATTTAATACTAACAAAATATTTTGTTGAATCAAAGCAGAGTGATTTTTTGGGGTGACAAAATACTTTGTTGGAGCAATTAATTATTCATTTGAGTTGAAAAATAAATGTGATTGTTCTGAATCACACAGCGGTGATTACTTTAAATAATTTTGTCGGTTTAATTTGAATGAAATTTTGAATTGATTTGGAACTTTTTTATGCATTGAAGCAAATAGAAACTTTGGTTTGAATACCAACAAAATATTTTGTTGATTCAAAGCAGAGTGATTTCTTTGCGTGTATTTGAGAGTGTGTTCGTGTGAGTTCATTATGAGGGGCGCATTATTAAGCTTGGGACCGAGCTTGGGACCGTTGTGCTAGTACTGACTGAGCCTAGAAAAAATCGTTTTTGTATGGGACCTACGGGTCTTAGAGTTAGTCTATGGTTACACCCCGTTCACACTACAGCTTATATTACGTGATGTACACTCAAAAAAAAATATAAACTAATTAGTTTAAAGTTTACTCATAATCTATATTCGCGTGGGTTGACGCATAGCTTCGTATAAACGACAACTATACTCGCTTAGCATAAACTTGAAGTATTAGGGACGTAGTTTAGCTTTCAAATATAAAAGCGTAGTTTAATGGTAATTTATTCTAAATAAAGAATAAAATGTGCTCCTGCCCCGGATTTGTTTTTTCCCAACTACAAAACTACTAACAAATTTAAAATCGGTCGGTGTTAATAAAAACCGATTGAGTGAATGATTAGAGTTTATGGTCGAGCGGGTTATCAGATTTCTCGGGATGAAAATTTGAAACTTAAGGATACAGTAACGCTGAACAAACCACTTACAGGCATAGTGCCTTATTATTTAAAAGATTTTATTAATGGATGTCATCCAATGCATTGCCTTTGCAATGGCAGCAAATCGGGTTTCTCTTTTTACGTAGTACGCTATATAACTTAAAAATAGATATCCGATTGACTGGTATCGGTTAATTGGACCTCACTCATCGCACAAGCATAACACGTCGTAAACCAGGAATCGATCGTACAACAGTTGGAAAATGAAAAACATAAAAACGATGGATTGCATTGGTCGTTCAGGTTTAGAATCATCGAACGGACACTTAGCGTCACCATTCGGCGGTAGAGGATTGACTTGGAATAGTTGTTCTGCAGCATAATCGGTTCCAGATCCATACAATCAGCTGGATATTCCAGTAACCAGATCGTAGGGAGCTCGAGTAACTATCGGTGTAAATCGAACACGTACGACCAGATCGCATAGACGGTACTGTAACCTAAAAATTTGGAATGACATTACATGACGTTGAAGTTTGATGCGTAACCATACATACCCTGAAGAGTAGTCTCATTCTTGATTAAACAGCAGCAACATAAAGGTGCGATCTAGGGTGTGATATTTATTGACCAGGTTGTTTGGTGCTAATATTCACCGCATGAAGGTTGATTTGGGAGATTGTTTCGTCTTGCAGTTGAGTGCTATATAAGTGAGAGATCAAAATTAGTAGCTCATGTTGAACATACAAACATAACTAAAACAAAACTGTAGACAAAAATGATCAGGGCCGCCAAGTTCGTCGTTATGCACCCGACCATCTCCGATCGGGGAATTATTGTTTCTTGCTCGACCAACGCCAACAGGTTCTTACATAGGCGCGCGTTCAATTCTATGAAGTTTTTTTTTCCTTCATCGGAGGTAAAAGCACCGTACACTCAGCACACGAATTGAAGGCACTTTTTGCTTCGCCTTCCACTTGTCTGAACAGAAAAACTTATTAGATTGAAAAAATCACAAATCGATTTGAAATTGGTTCACTGTTGTAGAACCCCTTGGTCCGAATTACACCTTGAAGCCAGCACCTTGTTATACATATTTGCGCCTTTGTTTTGATTTGCTGTGTTATTTTGACAGAATATTTGAGAGTGTGTTCATGTGAGTTCATTATAAGGGGTGCATTATTAAGCTTGGGACCGATGTGCTAGTACTGACTGAGCCAAGAAAAAAATCGTTTTTGTATGGGACCTACTGGTCTTAGAGTTAGTCTATGGTATTATTATGCTTCGGACCGATGTGCTAGTACTGACTGAGCCAAGAAAAAAATCGTATTTGTTCGGAACCTACTGGTCTTAGAGTTAGTCTATGCCCAAGTAACCACAAGCATTATATCATTGCACTTATTCAACCCAAAATCAACATCGGTAAAGCCTAGTGTGCAGCTGACAAGCAAAGACCTGAAGTAAGTTTTGCCATTTCTACCGAAGTAATTTTGACAACTGCTTAAGTATGGGCACAGAGAACAGACATCCAGGCTCGAACATTTTTTTCTCAATTTACTGTGTAAATTTTCAAAAGCAAACTGTTGGAAATTCAGCGCCGTCTAGTCTAGGTTTCACCAAACTAAAATTGACAACCTATCAAATCTCAATGCGCGCAGGTGGCGCCATCAACATACGAATCACCAAAACTAACGGAAACAAGCTGTAATTTTAAAATCGCAGTTACAGAAATTTACACACGGAGGGCACTCTAGCTTGGATGTCTGTTCTCTGTGGTATGGGTACCCGAATAGAAATGGTGATGTAAAAAATATTAGCAGACATCTTCCAAACATTAAATTTGAATGTGGGTTGTCGTATTCTAAATGTATTCAGAGTTCAAAGTAACGCCCTAGTACATATAAATACAACATATTTAAACTTCACATTAAAAACAAACGTATTGATGATGTTAAATTTAACATCAGAACACGTCTTATGAAACTAGAATCTAAAATTACATGACAATCAAACGTTATGTATGTGTGAAATGTTGTGTACCTAAGACATCTAAACACATCTGATGACATTATAATTGGCCGTTACCTTAGAAATAAACTCATTCTACTGTAAAAGACTGCAGGTCTACAGCATTAGAAAACTTCTTACAACATAAGAATGAAACGTTACAATAGAATCAAAGGTCTTTGTGAAGTAAAATGTTGTATTCATATTAAGCCAGAATACATCTTGTGTCATAACAATCACACGTTGCGTTGAAATCCATGTTCTTATAGATGTAAAATTTTGTACTCATAAAATATCGGTAAATATCCGATGCGATAGAATTAAGTGTGAATCGTATATGTTTTGGCGATATTGGTGCATATTTACTTTATGTACTTTACTCAACACCCGAATAAAAATTTACCTTAGCCTAACAGGTGATTTTGATGCTTTCAGATTATTTGGTTTTAATGTTATTATCTACAACTGAAAACATCCGGAAACGATACACCGTCACGTTTTTCTACATCTGAATGCATCATACATCATCTCTTTTATTGGATAAAATCGACACTTGAAAACATATGTAAGATGTTTAGTCATAACCTTTAATACATCTGAAAACATCAAAAATCCTTTGACTGTGCTGTTTTATTCAAATACATTTAAAAACATCAATATGCTTTGATATCTTAAAACATCAGAAAAACATTTTATTTGAATGTCAAAATCATGACGTTAAAGGGACATTGGATTAGAAAAAATTTGTTTGAAAATGTCTGATGTTAACATCATGTTACCTTGCCTAAATACAGCGAAAACGATCTGATCTCTAATGTTCAACGTAAGATGTACATTTGAATTTCATGTTGATGTAGACATTGAAATCAGACATCAGCCTGATGTAAATTTTTATTCGGGTAGAATGTCAGTTTTCCTTGCGAAACGGAATATTATTTCGCAAGGAAACGTGACAGCCCCATTTATATTACATGGCCAGGCGTTACTAACGTTACGAAGTTTTACTTCCTTTTCAGCTGCATGCAAGGTAAGTAATTCCGACAATAAAAGCATTTCTTGACCATTACTTGTCCTATCCTAATGCACATTGCTTGAGAGCTGCATACTAGCCTTAATACGGGATCGCATCAATTTAACAGTTGTCAAGTAATGAAGCGTTAGATTAGCTTAAGAATGTAGATATGCATTACCAATGCAATAATGCTACTTTAGCAATGTCTTATGGCATTACAAAAGATATAGCATTAGTTTGATCTTAGTGGGGCCCTTTTCAGCTTTAATCGAACTTCAATTATGCACTAGACGTTCGACTAGACGTAATACATATGCCCTATACATGCATGCTATTACAGCCTTGTGGTTACTTGGGTGGTTATTCTGCGTGTCGTGTGAGGTGAGACGACTTGCTTTCATATACGAGGTGACAATTGTCTCCTCAGAGTGAGTTGACTCTCCACTTGATTTGCATGGAGAGTCGCATCGTGATGTGAGGGCGAGTCGTCTTGATTCACACTCCACGCAGAATAAACCTCAACCGACTCGGCCGAAGAGCCCCCCCCCCTTGTTCCGTGAAATGTTGCAATAGGGTGAAGGCAGTGGCATACTCCCTATCCAAATCTTTTCATTTGGGTGCCCTGGTGGTCCCTCCCTTGTCCCGTTATATATTATGCAATGGATGTTTAGTACCTTTTTGGGGTGATCATTTGATTATAATCACCTATACCTTCTTTGTTTTAGAAAATTTTGGCTGAAAGTAATACATATTCCTTCTTTTCACATCAAACATCAAGAGATTCCCTGGTGAAAATGACATTGAAACGTCACCGCAGCTTTTTAATTGCGTCAATTATCGAAACCCCAACTTAAAAGCGTCTCGACAAAAAAAAAATCCAATTAGCGACGTCTACTATAAGTACAGTACAGTACAGTTTTGAAGAATGCTTCAAACCGGTAGAAATATTTCCAATTGATTGCTGCAGCAACTTTTGGGAACCTAACGAATGATGAATAAGTTACCTATAAACGTTTCGAACTTAACAGCAAGTTTACGTCAAGAATTTAGAGTTCGAACTCTTCATAATTTTATACATTACCTACTTTTATGTTCCGGATTCTTCGGAAGGAACCAGATGGTTTGATGGTAGGTTTTCAGTTCCCAAATGTTAAAGTGTTCAAACGATGCTTTTCCAAGAAAAGAAATGGAATAGTTTCATAAATTAACCACTTTTATAGTTGTTACGGATCATTCGGAATGCCACTGGCTGGTTTCGTCAGGTGGGCTCTGGAAACCTTTGAACGCGTTTGTCTTCGCAAATAAGCGTCTAATCGCTTAAATAGGGGGTTAAAAATCGTCGATTTTCGGTTCCCCGGTTTTGGTCCAAATAAGAACGCTGGAACCTCGATTTTTCATCAGGTGAGCTCTGGAAACTTTTAAACGCGTTTATCTTCGTAAATAATCGTCTAATCGCTTATTTCAAAATCCAGTACAATTGTTTTCGAATGATGCTTTAGAAAAAAAAAAAAACTGTGATGTTCCAGGATTTATTCCACGAACTGAACACATACGGTTGCGTCGGATTATCCGGAAGGCCACCAGATTCTGAGAGTTAATTTGCAAGTTATAAGTACAAATATATTGAAATAATGCTATTAAACGGAATTTTAGAAATAGACGGAACGGAATAGAAGAAATCCCAGAGTTCTAAGTCTCATTTCATAAATTGGCCACTTAAAGTTGGTTGTTCCAAATAATCCGGATGGCCCTGCACTAGTGCAAAAAACCTTGTAAAACCCATTAAATAACCTTATGAAAATTAGGCACAAGGAAAAGGATTGCATTCCATAACAATACCTTATGAAATGCCACGATTTTTGTCACAACCACTTCCAATGGTTTGTGTATGGCAACCGTATAAGTTTCATTGAACAGCCTTATGAAATTGATTTGTTGAGGCTATGGACGTCGTATGCATTGATTATACTAATTATTAATGTAATATATGTGTTTTGTTATATATATTTTTTATTGAATTCTACTGAAATATGAATTCTACTTATACTAAATTTGTGGTTATGAAAAAAAAAATAACAATGCAAGTCATTTTATAGTAAGCCCGCACGCAATTGAGGTTTATTAATGTATTATGTTCTGACGTGATGTTACATACGGATTAGCACTAATCCTCATTAAACATAATGCGCGTCAATATGCGCGAAAAACTTCAACACGATAAACCCCATACTAATATAGTATAAAGCGGAACAACAACTAAAAGCAATGCACTTGTTTGCCTAAACAGGATGATGATAAGCATCTGTAACAGAAACTTTAACACATTTCTAGTTTCCAGGGGTTAATTTCTTTCGTCCTGGTTTAGTCTCCACATTTGAGAGAAGTACAGTATCGAGTAAACCGGAATCTTCAGGATTGAGAATCTACAAGAGTAAACAAAAAAATAATTCTAGGCGAGCTTTTTACCATTTCATACATCTACCTTATGATTATTGTGTCCAAATGAAATCAGCCATGAAAGTCATAAGGCGGTTAATGAAATTGATAAGATTGACTTGAGAAAATCATAACAATCAACTGAGGGAATCAAAGTTACTCACATGGACGTCATAAGGGCCTTATGAAATCAAAATTTAGTTATAGACACTCAAGTAATAGACCGGACAACGTGCCGCCATGTTGTATCCAAAACGAACATTTCCTCGCATTTCCCATACGATTTGACAGTTGTTTTGGATACATCAACTAGTGCCAGACTCACGTTGTCCGGTCTATTACTTGAGTGTCTATAAATT